>JADLZN010007634.1:790476-929440 GCA_018155175.1 Sinocyclocheilus anophthalmus | reverse complement strand
TCACCTGTACTGTTTCTGCGCTCGTTTGACTAGCGCCTGGAGCTGAGGTGAAGTGGAGTGCGCGTTTGAAAAGTCTCCCTTTTGATGTGGTCATAAAGACATTCTGCATCTAAATAAACACAATTCTTGTCAAGAAAAAAAGAGACAGAAGCAGCAGTGGGGTGGCCCAACCCCGCCCCTGCGTTAACTGAGTTAAATATGGTAATGATGTTTTATTAAGAAAGTTCGGGAGGAGCACGCTCAGATAATTAATCTAATTAACACGAGAGGAGCTAAATCAGTAATCAACCCAATTAACAAGATAAGAGTTTTGTGTATATATACACAGCAGACTTACCTCTGTTCTTTGACAGATTTTTCCCAGCATCCCTCCATCACCCCATCTCCTCTCTTAAAACTATTCCTATCCTAACCTGAGAGGGGAGGTTATACTCTGGGTTCAGGCCAAAATTCCGAGCTCGGAGGCCTCCCCTTTGGACAGCACGCCAAATACACATAACCTTTACTCTGTTTATTATATGTAAGTGTGAACTTTTTAGTGCCGTTAAGATACATTACTATATATATATATATATATATATACAGTGGTACGGAAAGTATTCAGACCCCCTTAAATTTTTTGTTTTTGTTATATTGCAGCCATTTGCTAAATCATTTAAGTTAATTTTTTTTTCCTCATTATTGTACACACAGCACTCCATATTGACAGAAAAATACAGAATTTTTGACATTTTTGCAGATTATTAAAAAAGAAAAACTGAAATATTTCACATGGTCCTAAGTATTCAGACCCTTTGTTCAGTATTTAGTAGAAGCACCCCTTTGATCTAATACAGCCATGAGTCTTTTTTGGAAAGAATCAACAAGTTTTTCACACCTGGATTTGGGGATCCTCTGGCCTTCCTCCTTGCAGATCCTCTCCAGTTATGTCAGGTTAGATGGTAAACGTTGGTTGACAGCCATTTTTAGGTCTCTCCAGAGATGCTCATTGGGTTTAAGTCAGGGCTCTGGCTGGGCCATTCAAGAACAGTCACAGAGTTGTTGTGAAGCCACTCCTTCGTTATTTTAGCTGTGTGCTTAGGGTCATTGTCTTGTTGGAAGGTAAACCTTCGGCCCAGTCTGAGGTCCTGAGCACTCTGGAGAAGGTTTTCGTCCAGGATATCCCTGTACTTGGCCGCATTCATCTTTCCCTCGATTGCAACCAGTCGTCCTGTCCCTGCAGCTGAAAAACACCCCCACAGCATGATGCTGCCACCACCATGCTTCACTGTTGGGACTGTATTGGACAGGTGATGAGCAGTGCCTGGTTTTCTCCACACATAACCGCTTAGATTAAGGCCAAAAAGTTCGATCTTGGTCTCATCAGACCAGAGAATCTTATTTCTCACCATCTTGGAGTCCTTCAGGTGTTTTTTAGCAAACTCCATGCGGGCTTTCATGTGTCTTGCACTGAGGAGAGGCTTCCGTCGGGCCACTCTGCCATAAAGCCCCGACTGGTGGAGGGCTGCAGTGATGGTTGACTTTCTACAACTTTCTCCCATCTCCCGACTGCATTTCTGGAGCTCAGCCACAGTGATCTTTTGGGTTCTTCTTTACCTCTCTCACCAAGGCTCTTCTCCCCCGATAGCTCAGTTTGGCTGGACGGCCAGCTCTAGGAAGGGTTCTGGTCGTCCCAAACGTCTTCCATTTAAGGATTATGAGGCCACTGTGCTCTTAGTAACCGGAAGTGCAGCAGAAATTTTTTGTAACCTTGGCCATATCTGTGCCTTGCCACAATTCTGTCTCTGAGCTCTTCAGGCAGTTCCTTTGACCTCATGATTCTCATTTGCTCTGACATGCACTGTGAGCTGTAAGGTCTTATAAGACAGGTTGTGGGCTTTCCTAATCCAAGTCCAATCAGTATAATCAAAAACAGCTGGACTCAAATGAAGGTGTAGAACCATCTCAAGGATGTTCAGAAGAAATGGACAGCACCTGAGTTTAAATATATGAGTGTCACAGCAAAGGTTCTGAATACTTAGGACCATGTGATATTTCAGTTTTTCTTTTTTAATACATCTGCAAAATGTAACAATTCTTTGTTTTTCTGTCAATATGGGGTGCTGTGTGTACATTAATGAGGAAAAAAAATTAACTTAAATGATTTTAGCAAATGGCTGCAATATAACAAAGAGTGAAAAATTTAAGGGGGTCTGAATACTTTCCGTACCCACTGATATATATATATTGAACGGGTGGAAGGAACACCGGCGACAAGGAGAGCTCAAATAAATATCCCGGAGGGTGGATTTATTCACAGGGAATGTGCTCAAGTGAGTGCGCTGTGTCCTGCGGTGAGTCGAGGCTTCTCCGTGAGCGTGATCCAGTGCCAGGGAGTCCGTGCGGCGCTCGTGCGTGGGCTGCTTGGTCACGGGCTGGTTTCTGTAATGCAAAGGAGACAACACGTTAGCTTTCCGCTTCTGGGAGACCATCTCTTCCTCCCTTCCTCGGGCCTCACGCGGCTTATCTGGCCGTTGGCTGATGACTCTCAGCTGTGACCAATCAGCCCGTGATGAGCGGGTGCCGGTGTTCCTCGTCCGTTTCCAGGGCAACGCTGATGTGAGCTCGGGACGCTCGTCCAATATATATTATTATATATATATATATATATATATATATCTATATACATTATATATATATTATTTTTTTTCATTGTGGAAGTAAATGAGTTTCATGTTGACTTCAATAGCGTGTATTGCATCCACTCGCCTCATAACCTATAAATAGGTGGTCAATACTCACCCTTCACATAAAGGCAGTCTTCTTTACGTATAGTGAGTAATAGATCTGTTGACATTTAACAAGCACCGATCAATATCGCATAAACGCTAAGTCTGGTTAAATGAGATGTACTATTTGAGAAGACTATATTGGTCATGGCAATTACTCAAAGTAAACGGTGATGAGGTGTAACAAAATCAGTAGAGCGTATTTTTAAGGCTAATGTAATTGACAATGCTTAAAGACCTTAAATGGCTCATTGAAGTTCCGTCTCTGAGCGTGTTTATATGTTTGAGCACTGATTAAGTAGACATTATGGTTTCTACTTCCTGTTGCAGGTGTCATTGCAGCTGTCCTGTGGGGCGTTCATGTTGGACAGTGCCTTGTGTGATGCCATCAACGTGCCCATGGACAAGCTGAAGTGGACGTCGCCCTTCACCAGCCACAGACTCAGCCTTACTCACGTGTCCCACTCCGGCTCCCGCCGCTCCGAGAGTCTGGAGGTCCACCACGGCTCCTCGCCTCCTCCAAAAGACTCAGACTTCAACGAATGCGAGGAGATGGTATCCCGCACGTCTTCTTCCTCATTCCAGGCCCGAAGCCCTCGGACGGAGGGCGAGCCTTCGTTGTTGAGTGGCATCTCGTCGATGTCGACCGAAGCCCCTCCATCGCCTGTCAACTCTTTGTATGACAGCGGACGGGGGTCTGAGTCTGAAATCGCGGAGACACCCCTGCCGGGTTCACCCGGGATCCTGCGAAGGGCCGTGCAAGACCCCGAGGGGATGGTGTGGGCGACTGCTGTTGCTCTGGCCTGGCTGGAACACAGTTCGGCCAATTATTTCATCGAGTGGGAGATGATCGCCGCCAAGGCCAGCATGTGGCTAGATGAACAGATCGTCCCAGAGAGCCGAGACCTGGCGTCGGTCAAAGCCACGGCCAATCAACTCTTCATCATCCTCAGACACTGGGACGAGAACCTGCAGCTCAACATGCTCTGCTATAACCCCAACAGCGTGTGAGGCCTGATAGGGTAGGGACAAAACTTCAAACTATGCGAAACGAGGGTTTTACTCGCCTTGAGTTGTTTTAATGTTTATTCTGTGGGTTTCGTTTTAGTTTTATGACTAGAAATCGTACCAGTATTTCATCCGCCGAAGGCCAGAAACATACTCTGCACAGGTACGTAGACGCCAATGTATTGCTAGCTTCCTATAGTATATATGTAACTTGTTTTCTTGCATTACTGTAGCAGTAACAAACTTGTAAAAGACTGTATCTGTCTCCTATTGAAAAAATATTACAGGAAGTAAAAAAATTACTCACAGTTGTGAGGAAAGTTGTAGTTGTAAGAAATAGATGCACTTAGGATTTTATATTAGTTAATTTTTTGTGTTTTTATTTTTTATTTAAATTTTACATTTTGCAAAATTTTTAGTCATTTTAAATTTAGTATTTTTTGTGTTTTTTTTTTTATCTTACTTCTTTAGGTTTCATTTATTTTTATCTCCGTTAGTTGCCAACATTTGTAATTTTTCTTTAGTTTACGTTTTACATCACATTTTTAATTTTATATTTTATTTGATTAATTTAGCTTTATTTCAATGAACAAAAATGTTTTTAAAAGTTTTTAGTTTTAGTTAATAATAATAATAACCCTGTTGCGACAACAAGAAATAGTCACAATTGTGAGATATTAAGTCGTATTTTAAAAATTTAAAAATTGTAAAAATTGTAAAATAAAAAGGTACAATTACAAGAAATAAAGTCACAATTCTTATTATAATTTTTGCATTCTGAGGTGGAAACAGGCTTGCGTACAAATTTCAGTAATTGAGAGGGAATATTGTTTTATTGTTTAATATTTGTACCATTAATTCAATCACTGTTTTATTCATTTGGAAGTAACTAGGAATTAATGAGTGTAAATAGGTGCAATAGCACCCCTTGTGGCAACCTTGACAATGCAACTCGTACTTGTTGAATTCTCAATCGACACATTTTAAAACTGTGAAATCGAGTTCGCATGCTGTAGCTAGAAGTGTTTGCATTCACATATTTGCGTAGAGTATATTCTGGGCCAAACACCACCCAAAAAATTTGCATGTCTTTGCAAGATTGTTCATATTTTTTATCTTGTCTCTGAAATAGTGACGTGCATATGGTTTAATAAACTGTCTGGTTGCTGCTTTGGAAGATTTTGTACCATAAACATTAATCGTATGAAGCCTTATTGTGACTTGTTCATTAGTTTGCGCGGTTGACTGCTACTGTATATGTGGCATTACAGACTGTTTTAACTGTCAAGAGGATCCAGTGACTTATAAGATGCAGATACATGTATAACATCATGCAATGTACATTCGTTTGCCTTTACGATCGTTAAAGATGTCAAATCGTCGCTGGAACGACACTTTCGATTGCTGTAAGTGCTCTCCAGTCTTAAGTGCCTAACCCTGCAGAACTTTCTGGACTGTTGATATGAACGTTGTACTGTTACCGCAATGCGTAATTGATTATTTTTTCATTTTGCTGATTATATTTATCGCTGTGTATGTATTATTATAGTACTTTGTTGATGTCAGTTCAAAAATTTTACAGAAAAATTCTCAAAGATTGGCTGTAAATATATGTTTAAAAAAGTAGCCTAAATGAGAAAATACAGAAGCTAGTGTATCTCTCGGTATATCGCACTGGTTTATTTCATTATCATACGTATTACTCCTCAGGTATTGGTCTTGAGTACTGTTGTCTAAGTAGATAAAAGTGGTTTGTGGAAAGATTCTTTTCAGATCCAACCTCTCTTATGCTCTTGTGACGGTGGCAGCTGGTTTGTGAAAAGTGCATTACGTCAGCCAGTTGTACTTTGTACTTAAGTGTCGAATTCTCTTCAAGTCATGTGTACTTGCTAGCGCAATACAAGGAGCGAAAGTAGTGCAATGCTGGACTGTGTAACTGCATGTAATAAAGTTAATTGGATGAAAAATTGGGTCACTTTATTTCCACTATATAGGACAAAAATATAAAACAATAAAATCAGTCTAGCTCTATTCACACTGACAGTGACGTCATGCAGTTTCGTTGTGTATTGATGGTTTTGGATGTCAATAATAGTGACTGGGTTTTATGCAAATATGCAATATGTAATGATGATGCAATGCAGTCTACCTAGCAACTTCAATTTAAAGGAATAAGTCAAAAATTACTATCGTCATCATTTATTCACCCTCATGTTGTTCTAAACAGGGTTATTCTAGTGAAATAAAACGTAATCCATAAAAATGTTTTACTTATAAAATAAAGTAAAAATGAACTAAATATATTTTATTTCTGCTAGTTGCCAAAGCAACATTTCTCATTTTCAATTTAAACGAAAATTATATAACATAAAAAAAAAACAGAATCAAGTTTGTTTTGTATATTTTATTTAAACTTACAAGGTTTATTTTAGCTGTCTAATACTAATACAACTAAAACTAATAATAATATGAATAATAATTTTAAAAAATCAAATTAAATTGAAAATGGAAAATAAAAAAAGTTAAACTAATTCAATTAATAAAAAACGAATTCAAAATATCAATATCTCAATGATATTAAAATAACACTGGTTATTTTGAAAAATGCTGGTAACCAAACAGCTGACGGTATCCATTGACTTCCATACATGAACACAAACATATGAAGTCCACTGGGACCCAAGCTGTTTGGTTACCACAGTTCTTCAAAAATATCTTTATTTGTGTTCCGAAGATGAACGAAGGTCTCAAGGGTTTGAACGACATGAGGGTGAGAAAATGAAGACAGAATTTTCATTTTTAGGTGAACTAACCCTTTAAAATTCATCTGTATTATATTAACTTTCTTAGACTGGCAGTTTTGACAACATGGGTGTTGTAGCAGGTTGTGGAGCTGCATTGTAGAGCTTTTTTCCCCCTTTTTTGTCGTGCCTCTAACCTCACCAAAGGCAGTACTTTTTGCAGCCAGTAGATGTTGCACCACACTTTCAAAATCAAGAAAGAAAGGGTGCCGTTTTTGACAGATTGCCGCATTTACAAACCGTACGACAGCTTGTTTCTGCTCTGTTCTCTCTCTTTCTCTCAGTAACACTTTGTAAAGTTTAAGCCTATTAGTCAGGCATTCATCAGGGAATTACACTGCAACTATAGCTGTCATCATGTTTGTGCAACACAAAACAATGAAGTCTAGTGTCTCTTTGAAATCTCTCTCTTTTGTGAGTCATGTTAATGTCTGTCCTGCAGCGTTCACCACAATTGAATTATATCAGTTACCACTCAGTGCGGTAAAAATGGCTTCAGGCATAAAGTCAGTATCAAAGAAAGAATTGTGATAGCTTGCTTTTGATGATGCTAATAATGCACGATGGCTAAAGAGAAAGAGAGAACGTGTGAGAGGGTTAGGAACCATATTTTTTCCAATCTATTATTTAAAAAACACCAGAACCAAATGAGTTTTAAAGACATTTGACTACACTAAAGGTTGAATCTTGAATGTTTAGCATCATACTCAATACCGAGAGTGTTTTCTTGGTATTCCCAAGTGCTGCCAATGAATCCCTGAAGCTGACACATGAAATACTAGTCTAGAGCTACTAAAAAAAAAAAAAAATTTTTTTTTTAAATGGTAAAGTTTTATGATCAAATCTCTATAGTTTTAATTGTAGGGGCAAACATATGCAGTGCAATACAGTGATGAATGAACAAATACCAACACATTTCTCAAAAGACTGTTGTATCATTTTGGATACTTACGTTTTAAAATGATTTTTCTATAAAATAAATAATGCATGCAGTGTGTGCCAGTCCTATACTTCTGAGGGCAAAACTTTGGGGGTCCCTGTCAGTGTGTTCATTTATCTAATATACTGACAAACATTTGATTACTTTCCCAACTGTTTGTTTCACTTGATACATACTTAATCTGGGTTTAAAGGATAGTTCACATCCAAAATGAAATTTCATCAAGGACCACTATCGTCAAAATGATTGACACTTAGCATACAGTTTAGTTTGACAGTATGGTTCTGTTCTGGGCAAAAACTCCCTGCCCATCCATGCAGCCTGTCATGAATGAGCAGGGAGAGCAGCAATAAAAAAAACCTTACTGTATGGTAAACAGAACAGAACAAAGCAGATATCATTAATGCACTTAATGATATTTAAGTGTAACACTTTATTCAAGATAAAGGAGTCTGTTTAGCAAGGAATATCAGAAAGCCAAGTCTTGACTGTGGCGAAAGGAGGAGCTGGGGGTGGAGGAGGGTAATTTGCTCCTGAGCAAGTGATAAAAGCTGCTGAATAATACTGAATAGCGCTTATATAGGAATGCCGCGATAGGTATCGTATTCACAGATGTGATCAGCTGAGTCAGCCGATGCAAGCTTGACTCACGTGACCTGCCAGAACTAATGCTATAGGCTTAATTTCTGTCCTTACTTATCTCCAGTTTGTTCCAAACCCCGAAGACCTTCGTTCATCTCGAACACAAATTAAGATATCTTGAAAACATCCGAGAGCTTCTGACCCGGCATAGACAGCACGCGACTGAAATGTTCGCCCAGAACGTATAAAGACAATGGTAAAACGTCCACAGTGACTCAAGTGGACAAACATAATTTTCCAAAGCTGTGAGAATACTTTTTATTCTCAATGAACAAAATAATGACTTTATCCAACAATTCTTCTCCTCCAAATCACGAGTACCTCTGAGCCTTGTTTACGTGCAGAGGAAAGCACACACATGCGTCGTGGTACTCTCGATAATGGCGTGATTTGGAGGAGAAGAATTGTTGAATAAAGTCATTACATTTGTTTTCTTTGCCGTTGGCTGGTTCTGGGACATTTCAGTTGTATTGCTGTCTATGAAGGGTCAGAGAGGTCTTTGTGAAGGTTTATAGGCTAGCAAACCCACTATAAATAAGAGAAACAATGTGGCATGTGGTTAATTGTTGACCGCAAAAAAATCAAGCAGAACTACAATTTATAATTGCACAGCTCTAGTCATTAAATCATCTTTGAGAGCAAGGGGCCCCCTGGTGTTTCAGGTGCCCAATGGAACTTGTGTACTTCGAGTATATGGATGACCGGCACTGAATGTATAATCAATTAAACCTACAGTAAAAGATGCTTCAGTCCACAGTATTTCAGGTTTTCCAGCAAAGTTGTGATTATGTTGATCCTTTAGAGGCCTCATTTTTGATACATGAATTTCTAGGCAGTAGGCTTTGGAGAGTTAAAATATGTAATCAGTTATTTTCCAAATACTAAAAGAACTGTGAATGAAATGATTAAGGAAATGGAATTTCCTCCAGTATGTTCATAAGCTTCCCTTCAAAATTAGCGAGTTAATTCTACTTTGTATTTTTTTCCCCATAGTTTCTCCCTGGGTATTATCACAGTGTCATGAACCTGCTGCATCATGTAATGAGACCTGTAGTTGGTTGTGCGTGAGGACCGAGGAAATGTAATTATGCTAATATCTGTAGACTATTCGAGCAAACATGCTAAAGGAAACCCATTATGATTGTAAATGCAAGGCTGAGAAAAAACAATAATCATTGTAAGAAACAAACAGCCACTGACCACAAAGAATTACACATTGGCATGTCATTTCTCATTTATGAAAACGAGACAATTGTTGAGCTGTAAAATGAATGTGGATTTTTTGAGGAATCCGATGAGAAATGTCTCTGATGTTTGATTTCAAATCTGAGCACAGTTTGAGACATTTTTGAAATTTCTTCTGAAACAATGATGAATTTGTTGTTTCTTCGTCAAACAAATTGGAGAAGTGTAGGCATGCATTGTTTGCTCACCACTGGATCCTCTGCAGTAAATGGGGTGCCGTCAGAATGATAGTCCAAACAGCTGCTAAAAACATCACAATCTTATTTAAGAACCTGTTTTGTCTTATAAACAGGTTGTTGATTCTGTGCATATTTTCTCGCCTATTCAGACGAGAGACTTTTTTCACTAAGAAGGCAATATTTGGCCTTTTGGAAGTAACGGTTTGAAATTAAAAACGATGGATTTGGATTTGTTTCTATAACACACCCCAGCTGTTCACTTCACCAATTTATTGTATGACTGGAGTGGTTTGAATTACTTGTGGATTATTGTGATGTTTTATCAGCTGTTTGGACTCTCATTCTGACGGCACCCATTCACTCCGTTGGTGAGCAAGTGATGTAATGCTGATTTTCTCCAAATCTGTTCTGATGAAGACACAAACTCATCTACCTCTTGGACGGCCTGAGGATGTGGCCTGAATTCATTATCGAGTCACTATTTATTCAGCGGTAAAAAGTTTATTGGAGTATGTTTTACAAGAAAATACAATTTCAGCCCTTCAGTACTTCAAAATTTGTGAAAAAAAGTGAAAATTGTTCTGAAGGATATCCTACACCAGGGGTTTTCAAAGTCTAAGACACTGGGCCTCCCTTTTGGCACAACTTACCCAATGGCGCGCCCTTTAAACAACGCAAAAATTTAAATATCTCTACTATTGATTAATATGCTTACAATTATATCCCTACCTAAGTGAGCGGTATGCATTTGTTTCCTCGCTATGCAGAGAAGACTAATTCGTGGTTGCAGTGACGTCAGAAACAGACGAAGGCCATCCTCCACTTGAAGACGTGAACGATATTTGTTCTTGATGAATGTCATAGCAGAAAATCCTGATTCGCACAAATACGTTGAAACAAATGGTAAAAGTTTCCTCAGTGCTCTTTGAGTGAGTTCAGGAAATTCATTTTGAACAGAGAGCCAGAAATGTCCAATGGAAGAGTATGTAATCATTTGCTCCAGTTCATGATTACTAGTCAGATCAATCAAAGCCTCTTCGTCTTGTATAGACAGTGCGTCACTTTCTGCTGGCTTGAACTTGAATGGATTGCGAATCCACTCATCCTGGATTGTCTCGTTGGAAAAATAGTGTGTGAATTGCTGACACAGACCCCTTAGGTGTTCAGCGACCAAAGGCTGAATAAGAACCACTGTCGAGCGGTATGCTGGATCTTGCATGAAGTCAGCCAGCGTAGGAAACACGTCCACGCATCCTTTCTCCACACGAGTGGCCCATAGATCCAGCTTTCTCCGGAACGAGGACACTTGCTCAAATGCCGAAAACACATCGCAGTCTCTGCCCTGCAATGATGTATTAAGCGTGTTGAGGCGTTCAAATATGTCCGACAAATAAGCTAACCTTGCGATCCAGCTCGAATCACTCATGTGCTGCGCCAGTGGGGATTGAACATTTGACAGAAAATGTAGTACTTCCTCACGCAAATCAAGAAGTCGTGATAGAACTCTGCCCCGAGACAGCCAGTGGACTTCGGTGTGCAGAAGCAGCTGTTTGTAATGCGTTCCAAATTCATCGCATAAAATGTGGAAAAGATGAGCATTTAGAGGTCGTGCTTTTATCAGGTTGGCAATTTTCACAGCTTCGTCGAGGACACTCCGAAGATCATTTGGCATTTTCTTGGCAGCTAAGGCTTGTCTATGGATTGTGCAGTGGGTCCACACGACTCTCGGAGCTACCTCTTTAACCCTCGATATGAGACCACTGTGGAGGCCCATCATTGATTTTGCCCTATCACTGCATATCTATCTCGTATAGTCTATATCGTTCTTTCTCACAAATTCATTCAATTTGTTGAAAATGTGTTCACCTGTTGTGTGGGTGGGCAAAGGACTACTAAATAGAAACTCTTCTTGAATGTCCATGTTTTTCACGTACCGCATATATGTTAACAGCTGAGCGCAGCTGGCCACATCGGTGGATTCGTCGATCTGGAGTGCAAAAAATGGGCTGTGTCTGACGCTGTCTAAAACTTGCTCCTTCACATCCTGTGCCATGTCTGAGATGCGGCGACTTATTGTGTTGTCAGAGAGTGGAACAGAATCGATCTTAGAAGCCGCTGCCTCTCCTAGCATCACGGAACACAGGTCTTTTGCTGCCGGTAGAATTAACGTCTCTCAAGTGGTATGTGCTTTGCCTGCCTTGGCAAGACGCAATGCAACGCGATATGAAGCTGCAGTAGCCTTTCTATTTAATTTGACAAAATCTTCCACAATTTTTTTCTGACCTTGAAAGGTTTGAAGTTTTCTCTGGAAAAATTCTGGAGGTTTTCCTGCTACCTCAACATGCTTGGTTTCAAGGTGTCGCTGAAGTTTTGCAGGACTCATGCTGTCATTAGCCAAAATATCTTGACAAACCACACATAAAGGTCATGGTTCATCAGCTGGTCCTGTCCACGTAAATCCTAAACTCAAATACTGATCATCATACCGTCTTCTTTTGGGTTTAAGCCCTGAAGTTGAAGGCTTTGAATCGGGGGGTCTCAGAAACCGCTCCATTGTATTAATAGGCATATACATATTGGCGGGCTTGTCAAACAGCAGCGAATTCACAGCTACGGCCTTCTGGGTGAAAAATGTTTCTCATATTTTTGACTTATTTTTTTAGTATCGTTTAAATAAAAACATTTATATATATTAAAAAATACATATAATAATTTAACTCAATAATTATATTTTTAATTGATTATAATTTCCCCGCGCCTCCCCTGACATGCTCTGGCGCCCCCCTGGGGAGGCACGCCCCACACTTTGAAAACCCCTGTCCTACACCAAATTTTGCACAAACTCGTTAGCATACAGGAAGTTAGGTTTACTGTTCAGAATACCGCATTCATCAGCTGTGCATTATCAATAATAAACCACTGATCCCAGGAAGTAAGAGTATGTCACCGACGGGAACTTTTGAAGTGTTATACTGATAGTCCCACTTGTATTACCCAACACTTTCACATGAGCAGCTACAGAGCTGACGGAGTCACCCTTGTGCTTCATTACAGATATTCTTCTCTTATGTAAAGCCTCTTACTTAGAAAGGGTTCATTGTGTGGAATGGGCGCATACTCAGCTTGACTTCTTTCACACTTTTGCACACACTCGTTTTTAATCAGCGGCGAGGTGTTATTTGATGTTTTGATAATGATTGCCGAGCGTATAAGGGTCAAAGATAAAACTGAAGCGGAATGGTAATGACAGGTCTGTAGTTAGCACATAAGAAATTAGAGACAGTACTTTTACGCTGTACAAAAACAAAATATATTTTATGCCGTATTGAGCGTGTTTCTATGGCAACTATAAGCATTGTTAAGCAGGCCTTGAATAACGTACTTGACATAAGAGCTAAAAAATGAAAAGAAAGTCATAGACTTATTAGTGGTGCATCATAGTACTATTGCCCATACTTAAGTGTTTTACTTATCTTATTAAAGAATAAATATATTTTTTTATATTGTCAGAGACTTTTTCACCTGGTGCTGTTTTCATTTTGTAAATATTTTTCATATGACCATGTTTAGTTTAAGCTCGAATTTATGAATTTGAATGACTGAATTGCATTTATGCTACCAATAAAAGAAATGCTGTGTTTGCTGTATATATAATTTCAATCTATATTTTATATTTATGACGTTTTTGATGCATATACTGTTATATGAATTGATTCTGGTAAATTTGTTACCATTGTAGTTTATGAGCATTTCTTCTTTTATGTGCACATTTAGGACATTTTGTTTCTATTCAGCTTTATTTGTGATAGTGTTTTTGAGACATTGTGGCAGTGAGTTTTACAGTTTTATTCTAGTATAATTGAGATATCAATTACTTATTATTATATTTCAACTAATGGAAATGTTTTTATAACTTTTATATAACTACACTCTAAAAATGCTGGGTTTTTTAACCCAACTTTGGGATTGGGTCAATGGACTAACCCAAACTTTTGGGTTAAATGTATTGACAATTTTTAACCCAGCAGTTGGTTGTCCATATTTGACCCAAATTTGGTAAAACACCCAGCATTTTTTAGAGTGGTATTAACTATGATCAACCTACATTATAACAATATGTCTATTTCTTTTGAAAATCTCATATTTTAGCACAGCAAGATCTATATAAGTTTAAGGTTTTCTTCTCATTGACAAAGTTAAGTTTCCTTCAAGAGTCAGTCAAAAGTGAACTAAGACGGATCACTTTGAAAAACCATAACTGATTATGGACAGTATTTTGGGCACCACTGTCATGGCTGAGGATAAAATCAATTTCTGTCGAGTTGTGACCTACTTCACTGACATTAGCGCCTAGCGATCAAACATCAGTCTTCTTATCTTCCATACATTGCCATGAAACATTAGTTCATTCAAAACTGAATTAATTAGACTGCTAATAGCAGCTCGTCAACTGTCCGGTCCTTAAATGGCAGCTTGTTTGTGCTTTCCGACGACTGATGATGTAATTGAAACGTTTGGTTTTTCCGAAAACACGGCACTATAAAATGTCATCAGTCCCATTAGGCCAAGCTCAATTAGCGGAAATTGTCTCAGCGGGTTTCTCAGCATGACAATACGAGTAATCTCAAAGCAGCTTTCGTTTTGGACCCTTGTGCTCGTCGGGGGATCAGAGAGAAGCTTTAGCTCTTAATTAGCTGCAGTACTTTCAGCACAGCGAGGTGGACGCCTCAACCGAGCGACATACACAGAGCTTTAATGATGTCCGACAAGTTTGTTTCCACTGGGGTTCAGGGCTGATGATTAGCTGCGAACCAGCGCTTCATTAAAGGACTGAGGTTTGATTAAAAGAAAAGCTATAGAGGAAACAAGCCTGCCCTAAATGACTCTCAATTAGTCCACCTTCAGACCTGTAAATGGCAGTAATGGTGGAATTCATGTACTCTTTGTTATAACCTCCAACTCCACCTTTGAATCTCAACCTGCACTGGAGAATTAAGTAGTGCTTGAAAGTTAAGTTTTAAGATACAGGTAAAGTTTTAAAGCAGGGCTGCTCAAACTCGGTCCTGGTGTCCTGCAGAGTTTAGCTCCAACTTGCCTCAACACACCTGCCTTTAAGTTCCTAGTATGCAGTAAGAGCTTGATTAGCTGGTTCAGGTGATTGATTAGGGTTGGAGCTAAACTCAGCAGGAAACCGGCCCTGCAGGACCGAGTTTGGACAGCCCTGTTTTAAGTCTGTGGGCCTATACATAAACTTCAAAACCTTGACCAAAAGGTGAGTCTATAATCAAATAAGGCTTCCTCCATGAAAATTGTATTATATAATAATTCAAATTATCATTCCCTGTTTGTCCTCTCACATCAAAAATTCACACATATTGGTTTAGATTGTTTGGACTGTTTTTTGCTATAATCTTGAATATTTCTCTCCTGATTCAGACGAGATGACTTTTTTTCACTGGCGAAAGCAATAGAGGTCTTGTAATTAAGATGGACGCAACGGTTTAAAGTAAAAGAAAATGGCTTAAAGATGGATTTGTTTCTTATAAACATACAGCTTTTCGCTTCACATTAATTTTAATTGATGGACTGGAGCTTGTGGATTATTGTGTTGTTTTTATCAGCTTTTTGGACTCTCGTTCTGACGGCACCCATTCTCTGCAGATGATCCATTGGTGAGCAAGTGCGTAACAGAAACACTTTATGCCTGAATTATTACAGACCTGCTTAATTGAAATACATGACTGAGAGCGTTTCAAACTTAACACATTGGTAAATGCAGGAGTGATTGCAATGTGATCTTTATTCATAATTAAAGGGAGTCTTTTCCTTTCACGGTTGGGATAATAATGATTGCCATGGGTGAATTTGTTAGTGGTGGCAAAAAACTTTTACACTTTATGAAGCTATGGAAGATCTGACCCATCTAAACAGCTCATTTAGACTTTGAAGAGTTATTCAGTCTAATAAGAGAGCGTAGATTAGGCCGTCATGCTGTATGGAGTGGGTGGTGTTTTTGAGCTCCATGTAACGTTTAACAAAAATATACTAGCAAACAGCTTTATCAGTAAATGGATATGCTATTGACATTTTTTTTTATCTTGTTTCTAGGCAACCATTTTATGTGCTAGAGCTAAAGCCTTTTTTGAGTAACTGTTTGAAGAGCCCTTTTCTTAAGTGAATTGCCTCTGTCTTGTGTCTTTGTGGGAACATTCACATGGGTTATGACCCCAATGAAATGGAGATATTTTATTTGCAACTTTGATCCAAAGGACATTTTGATCAAGCAGTCATCTAATAGTCATGTAATTTGAGGGGAAAAGTTGTGGTGAACCACAGATGAGGTGCAATTTCCCTTACATGGATAAAAGGAGGATTTGTTGCAGATTAAACCGTACAATCATTCAGAAGGACCATTTTCTAGACTGCCTTTATTGATTTTCACAACATCAGTGCCCAGCTGAAACAAACCCCTTAGGTTAAGAAAACGTTTTTGATTATAACTAAAAGTAAGGGAATTCTTAAAAGTACCCTGTTTGAAATAATTTATCATTTTAGCAGATGCCTGTTAAAATAGCCAAAGCAAATTACAGTGCATTCAGGTTATTCATTTTTTTACCAGTATGTGTGTACCCTGGGAATCAAACCCATGACCTTTTGCACTGCTAACACAATGCTCTACCACTGAGCCACAGGAACATTTAATAACTAATAAAATAACTAAATGAAATTGAAAAATGAAAATTGAAAATGAAAATTTTAGGTATGTTTTGAAGCATGGCAGCTGGGTTTTGATCTGGGTTAAACTGGCCTGAGCTGGTCCTAAGCATCTCCTCAAAGGACCGCTCAAACCATGCTCAAACCATGCTTCAAACCAGTATGCGGTTTTTTTTCAAGTTAAGTCAAGTCAAGTACTTTATTGTCATTGTGTAACACAACAAAATGTATCTTGTGGCAACCCCAAGGTGCATTTAAAATAAAAATAGAAATGGTTAACAATACATATGCAAAAAAAAACAAACATAGTAGTTATCAAATACAAGATAAAATAGTTAATTATAAATAACTGGTTATCATAGCGATACAATAATGATTATAAAAGAAGATGATGAAATTATCGTGAAACATTTAAAATTACACGGAGTATGACAAAAAATGTCAGATACAGTGTTTATACAAACTGGCCAACACTGTTATAATAGCAACATTATTGAACTTCTTATTGAGCAGTAAGTCACACATTGTCGTCATAGGTTATTTTACACAATCAGGCAGAGAGATACCAGAGTTCATCAAAATTATTGCTGTTGGAAAAAAAACTGTTTTTAAGTTTGTTTGTGCGTACTGGATTGGAATCACCTTCCAGATGGGAGGAGCTGAAACAAACTATGGTTAGGGTGAGTGATGTCCTTAATGATATTATTCGCCCTTCTCAGACAGCGGGTTTTATAAAGGTGATCAAGTGATGGTAGGTTCGTACCAACAATGTCCTGTGCTGTTTTTACAACCTGCTGCAGGGCTTTTTGGGCAGCTTTGGTACAGCTACCATACCAGGCTGTCATACAATTGGTCCATATGCTCTCTATAGTGCATCTATAAAAGTTGACAATCAGCTTCTGAGGAAGATTTGCTCTCCTTAACTTCCTCAGAAAGTAGAGGCGTTGTTATGCTTTGCCTACTATACATGCAGTGCTATCCCTCCAGGAAAAATCCTCTGTGATGGTAACTCCCAGGAACTTGTAGCTGTGTACTCTCTCCACGATCTCATCCTTGATCATTACAGGGCTGTGGGTGATCTTTTTAGTGGTCCTAAAGTCCACAATAATTTCTTTGATCTTTCTGATGTTTAAGACCAGGTTGTTTGTATCACACCACGCTGTAAGGTTCTGAATCTCCTCTCTATATGCAACTTCATTGTTGTATGTTATGAGCCCAATGACAGTTGTGTCATCTGCAAATTTCACCAGAATATTAGAATCATGGGTAGCTTGGCAGTCATGGGTAAAAAGTGCATAAAGGAAGGGACTTAGTACACACCCTTGTGGTACACCAGTGCTCAAAGTTAGGGTAGAGGATGTATACTTATCCAACCGCACTGACTGAGGGCGGTTGGTAAGAAAGTCCAATAACCAGTTGCACGTGGAGGATGTTAATCCTAGAGCATGAAGTTTGGTAGTCAGCTGGCTTGGTACAATGGTGTTAAATGCCGAGCTGTAATCAACGAAGAGCATCCTGATATATGTGTTGGGCTTTTCCAGATGTGAAAGAGCAGCATGCATAGCTACACAGATGGCATCCTCAGTTGATCTATTTGCCCGATAGTCAAACTGATATTGATCTAGATCAACTGGTATAGAGTCTTTGATATTAGTGATTATTAGTCGTTCAAAAAATTTAGCAATGACAGGAGTGAGAGCAATCGGTCGATAGTCATTAAGACATGTTATCATGTTTTTTTTGGGGACAGGCACGATGGTCGTGGATTTCAGGCACGTGGGAACTATACACGAGGAGAGGGAGAGGTTAAAAATATTTGTAAACACCTCTGCCAATTGGTCGGCGCAGGCCTGTAGCACACATCATCAGGGCCAGCTGCTTTCCTTATTATGTTGATGTTATTAAGTGCCCTCCAAAACCAAGGGGCTGTGAAATCGGTTAAGTTCCTCTGCAAGGTAAGCATTATAATTGGATGTAATATGTTGTATGTCATTCTTCTTTTTACAATCCGAGATTAATTGGATGCCTTGCCACATTCTCCGAGGACTGGAGTTGTTGCTAAAGTCTTCATCAATCCGCCGTTTATACTTTAATTTCGCAGACCTGATGCCCCTCTTAAGGCTAGCTCTGGCAACTCTGTAAGCAGAGGTACTGTATCTCCTGATTTAAAAGTCTCCCTCGCCCTGATCAACTGTTTAACTTCATTGTCCATCCATGGTTTCTCATTTGGAAACACTCTAATCTTTTTGTCAACAGTGGCGTTATCCACACATTAACTGATATATGACAATACAGATGAAGTAAATGTCTCTAGATCTGACTGATGGGAGAATACATTCCAATCTGTGTATTCAAAGCAGTCCTGGAGTTGGTTGATGGTGTTGAAGACTTTAACAGTCTTACAAGTTGGTCTGGCACTGTTAACCAAGGCTTTATATGCAGGGACGAGAAACAAGGAGAGATTATCTGATTGCCCAAGATGGGGACGTGGTATAGCTTTATAGGCATCTTTCATATTTGTATAAACATGGTCCAAGGTATTTTCCCCTCTAGTTTTACACTTAACATGTTGATCAAATCTGGGAAATACAGTCTGAAGATGTGCTCGGGTAAAATCCCCAGTGATAATAAAAACTCCATCAGGGTGCTTGTTCTGTTGTCCACTGATAACATTTGTACAATTGCTCCAATGCCATCTTAACATTAGCCTGAGGTGGTATATATACGGCCATAACAATCACAACAGTATATTCCCTGGGCAAGTAAAATGGTCGGCATCTTAGCATTAAGTATTCCAAATCCGGAGAGCAAAACTTACCAATCGCTGTTGAGTTAACGCACCAGGAATCATTAACAAAATTACAGCGTCCTCCTCCTGTTTTCTTACCGGATTCGATCATTCTGTCGGCATGATGTAGCATACGGCCTGCTAGCTCCACTGCCGCGTCTGGTATGCTGGGGTTCAGCCAAGTCTCAGAGAAAATCAGAAGGCAGCAATCCTTTGTGGTTTTATGTGTGTCCAGTCGAAGCTCGTCCATTTTGTTGGTAAGTGATCTAGTATTAGCAAGAAAGACACTAGGGAGAGGGGTTTTATGTGGAGCAGCTTTTAGTCTAGCTAGTAGGCCTGCTCGTTTACCCCTCTTCTGCTTCCTCTCCCTGCGCCGCCTGCATCGTCTCCCTCCATGGATGGGAATCAACGATAATCCCGATGATCTGCTAATCTCTTGTGGTAATGTTTCCAATTTGTGATAACCGCCTGTGTAGCTCAGGCCGATCTACAACAGCTTCTGGCGACTGTAGTGAGTGCTTGCATTTGTTTGTATTACGATGATAGTCAATATGAAAAACTTTAACATAAAACAGCACCTATGTGGGGAGCACAAAGCCGCAGCATCTGAGTACGTCGCCATCATAATGGTGACTGATCCATTTCAACATGGTATTACGCCAAAAAATGAAAATTCTGTTGTCATTTACTCACCCTCAAGTTGTTACAAACATGTATGAGTTTGTTCTTTCTGTTAAACTGACAAACACAAAAGACCATATTTTGAAGAATGTTGGTAACCAAACAGTTCACGGAAACCATTGACTTCCATAGTATGGAAAATAGTTTCCATTTTTCGGGTTTTATCCCTTTAACTTTAGGGTTTGTTGCAAGGTGCAAATCATCCTTTATTCACCTTAATGTGACTTTCTGAAGACAATCCTCACCACTCTTTTTAAAGGGATGGTAAAAATCACTCAGTTTTATCAAAATACTCACCGTCACGTTGTTCCAAACATGTATAAGCACACAAGAAGATAATTTGAAGAATGTTGGTAACCAAGCAGTTTTTGTTCCAATTGACTTCCATTGTATTTTTTGTCCATACAGTGGAAGTTCACTGGGACATTAACATTTCCTACCATCTATTTTCTAATACTCATTTTTGTCTCCAAAGTAGAAAACATGCCAATACTGTGTGGTAAACATTTTCCTTTTTGAGTGGGCGAGTCCATTTACAAAGTTAATGAAGACTGCAACAGAAGCTAAATTCCATACAAGTGCTCAGCACTTATTTCAGTCTTCCTGAGTTATGATAGCTTTGTATGAAGAATAGACCAAAAAGACAAAGTAATTTTTACAGCAGCTCTAGATCTTCTCACTGAGACGTAGGAATGTCTGATTCATTAGTGATAATTTTTGTTGGGAATCAATTTTTGAATCGTCAATTCTCTGGTTTTTCTTTGTCCAACACTCGAATGGGCTACTTTTATTAAGCTTAGAGTTTTTTTTTTTCCTTTTTGAAGTCTGAAGGTCTCAGTCTCCATTGCAATTGCACTGACAAAAGTGGTCCAGAATTTTTTCTTTTATGGTGTTCAATTTGCAGAAGCTTGAAACTTGTCCGTTTGAGAGATTCTTTTTATTTTTTTTTTTTTTGTGTGCACATGGATCAATGGTTTGAGGAATGGTTTGTGGGCGGTTTGTGGGTGTGCCGCCTGAGGCTGAGACTAGCTCCAGGTCTGCTAAGTAGCGAAACTGTAAAACTAAATATCTGGAACCATAGTGAAAAAAAAATATTAATTATATTTAATTATTGTTTAAGTTTCACCCTGTATTTTTCAGGTAATACATAAGTATAAGGCTTTATTCCAGTTGCTCCATATTTAAATAACAGCTCGTTGGTATCTGTGAAGCATGTTTATCAAGCATGAGCTTGAGCTGTGGCAGTGCATTAACACTGTTCCCTACACAGATGAATGTCTGACTGATCAGATGGGCCACAGGCAGGTGGCAGCTCTAAATTAACCAGGTTGGACACATGAACGAATACATTGGGCTTCGCTCCAAGCATCAAGTGTTGGTATGATGCTTTTCAAGAATGCTTTATGATATTTGATAGACTATTATTAATTTAGCAGTCTGGTTGTGTTATTGTAGACAATGCAAGAAAACACGATGTCTGCAAAGGGGAGAAGAAAAAAAAATAGCTTGATGCGGAAGACACCGGAAGCCAGACCCATAAAATGTACCATGCCTGCTCTTATGGGAAAAATAAGGTAGACACAAAAACGAAAATTCGACATTTATTCATTCTAATTCACATTTTTGCATAGGATTTTAAAAAGGTCATATGATACGATTTCAATTTTTCCTTTCTCTTTAGAGTGTTACAAGCTCTTGGTGCATAAAGAAGATCTGTAAAGTTGCAAAGGCTAAAGTCCCAAATCCAAAGTGATATTCTTTATAAAAGTTAAGAGTCAACCACGCCTACCTAAAACGGCTCGTTCTAACACGCCCCCACATGTCTATGTCACGATGTGGGAAGATTTGCATAACGCCGCCCAAATGTTCACGCAAAGAAAGAAGGCGTAAATTTTATTCTCGCTGTAGTATTGTTGCCGCCGCCGTCATGTCGGGGAGACGCTGTGTGTTTCGTTGTGAAAGCGAAAACTACTTTGTTTGGTCTTCCAAAGAGGACGATATCTGCTTCGTCATGCCTAAAGCTGATCTGTTCTATTCGCTGAGGAAGTACATCAACTTTGTTCTGTGGATTGCCGGATCGGCTTTCACTGTGGACGAGTCCAGCCTGGGGTCGTCACATGTGATTGCCGCAAACCCGCCGGACGCTCCTTCATCGAATCCGCCGGCCGCGCTGTTCTCAAGCCCGCCGCCGCTGCTCACTCTAGCCCACCGTGTGTGACGCTGTGTTTTCGTTGTGAAAGCGAAACTACTTTGTTTGTTTGGCCTTCCAAAAGAGGACACCACTAGAAATCATGGTTAAGTTGTATTTTTACAACACTGTTCCAGAATAGCTCAACCCAAATATTCAGAATGTGTGCAGCACATTTTACGGAGGACGAGGACTGTTTCTTGGGAGAGTAGCCTACAATGCCGGTGTCTGTTTATATAAAGTGGGGCAGATTCAACTTTGCCGAGTCTTACGCTGTTCTGACTCACTGACTGTAAGTACGTTTTTTTATATATTTAAAGAATTTGCCACTGACAATTCAAACGAGAGTTTTGAGCAGTGTAGAGTAGCGCTTGTTGTTTGTCGTTTCTCCAGACATGGTTTTATGTTTACGCAGCACGATGCAATGCAACCCAACGCGTAAAAAGACGGTATAAGTTATTATAATCAGTAATTATGTCCCCACTGGATGGAACAAATGCCTCGTTTGTAATGGGTTTTATTGGTTTTGTCTTGTCACGCCGGGACACAGGGCATCACAGTATGGTAGGGGCGTAACATTTCTGTCACACGCTTGAGGTATTCAGCCAATCACAACGCACTGGATAGCTGGCCAATCAGCGTCCCCTCACTTTTCAGAACGATGAGCGTTTCAGAAAGGCGGGGCATAGAGGAGCAACAATAATGTAGATTATGTGGAAAATCATGTGTTTTGTGAACCATAAACCGCATAAACACATTGCATTACACCAAATACACAACATAATGTTCTCTTTTTAGCAACGTCATATGACCCCTTTAAGGTATTCCTAGGCTAGTCTTTCCTCACTGTGGGCTGTAATTGGTAGTGAGAACTGGACTTACCCGATGTTCAGTCTGCAGTAGCTGAGTGTCGCAGGTGCCATGTGGAAAAGAAATGTGGTGAGCACCATGGCAACCAACAAGGTCACAGCGGGCAAAAAATAAGAGGAAAATGGTATCACTTCAGGCATCCACAGTAGGACGAAGAGCACAAATAAAAGGCACGAGCTGTAGGGGCTGAACAGAAGGTACCATGGTGGAACCCAAACAGTCAGGCAGAGGTTTTGAGCAGTGGCGCGGTGACCTGAGCAGCAATTTGAAGCCGCAGTTTAATTTCTACATCACAGAAGACAGGGGATAGAAAAGGAGCAGTATTTTAGATAAGTGCATTGAGCTTCCCGTTAGGAGCTGCATTGGTTTTAGAACGAGAGGAACAAAAGCTACAGATGTCAGAGTCTCAAGTACTGTGGCAAACCACAGTTTCATGTGATTCTCATCTTAGCTCGGCAAGTTGGTGCAGCTCCAAAGTGGCACACAGGTTTACGGCATGCAAACCTATGGGTGGGCGGATGGAGTTGGAAAAAGCCATCTGAGAAAACTAAAGCTGATACAAACGTTGAGCTCTTTGGCCTGAAAAGGAAAAGTATCATGTACAGTATGTAGTCGACAGTTAGGTAACACTATCCTAAATAGCAGTGGCATTATTGTCCGATTTTAAACAATGGTATTGAAAAGTTTTTGTATGGTGTAAGTTTCACTCAGCCATCGATTGGAGAAGATCCACTTTCTAGTAGGACAATGACCTGAAGCACAAAGAAAAAAATAATAGAAGAATAGCCTGGGAAAAATAGCTCAGAATCTAATTGAAAATCTGCAGCATGGCCTGAAAAATGCTGTCCATTGGCTCTCTCCGTATAATTTGGCTGGAGCAAATTTGTTGGGAAAAATGGGCAAGAAATGAGTAGAGCTCATACCAATTTATCCAAGAAGACCTTCCTAGACAATTCTCAATTTTGTGTGTGTGTGTGTGGGTGGGTGGGTTTGTATGTGGGTGTGTGTGTATTCTTACTTCTTGGGTAAGTCTGTATGAGCTCTGCACATTTCTTGCCCATTCTTCTCAGCAAATTTGCTAATAATAAAAATAATAATATGTATTGTCGCGGGGTGAATGAGAACACAGACTCAGTACTGGTCGAAAGAGCCCCGGAGGGTGATTTATTTGCCCACACACTGATCACACGTGCCCTTGATGACTGGTGCTCGGTGCCCGTCTCACACTGGTGCTCGTGGGGTGAAGTGCCGTGGTGCAGATCCCTCTCCCTGGGTGCCCTCAGAGTCTGTGAAATAAGGAGAACAATCGTTAATGCCGCCTGGAGCCCTGGGGTGCTCCCCCGCTGGTGTCTCTTCTCCTGGCTTTTAAGGCCAGCGGGAACGAGCTCCAGGTGCGCCACTCATCACGCACAGGTGTTGTGCGTCGGTGATCAGTGGGGCAGCGGCGTTTCCAGGGCGACGCTAATCTGGCCTCGGGATACTCGCCACATTCCCCCCCCCTAGGCGTCGCCCTGGTCCTGTGGGGAAACACACAACTCGTTGTGGGGGTATTACGGGGGGGGGTTACTGGTTACCTGCCAGACCTGCCCAACCGGACCAGCCCCGGGAGAGACCATCCGCATTCCCGTGATCGGCCCCGGCCCGATGTTGTACTTGAAAGCAGAAGTCCTGGAGTGCGAGGAACCACCGTGTCACCCGGGCGTTTGTGTCCTTCGCCCGGGACATCCACTGCAGGGGCGCATGGTCAGTGACGAGGGTGAACCGGCGGCCCCACAGGTAATATTTTAACTCCAGGACTGCCCACTTTATGGCCAGGGCCTCTTTCTCCAGGGTGGTGTACCTGGTCTCCGCGGGGGAGAGTTTCCGGCTGATGTAGACGATGGGGTGTTCCTCTCCATCCCGGAGCTGGGAGAGGACTGCCCCTAAACCGGTGCCGGAGGCGTCCGTATATAGGGTGAAGGGGCAGCCGAAGTCTGGGGCATGCAGGACCGGGGAGGACGTCAGGGCCGTCTTGAGGGCCTGGAAGGCGGCTTCGATCTCGGGAGTCCAGTCTATCTTCTCCGGCTGCCCCTTCTTGGTCAAGTCTGACAGGGAGCAGGCTATAGAGGAGAAGTTCGGAATGAAACATCGGTAGTAGCCCGCCAACCCCAAAAAGGCCCGTACCTGTGTCTTGTTGGCGGGACGTGGGAACTCCTTTACCGCCTCAACCTTTTTGTCCTGGGGCATGATGAGCCCTCTTCCAATTCTGTACCCCAGGTATTTCGCTTCGGTGAGGCCGAGGTGGCACTTCTTGGGGTTGGCCGTCAGGCCAGCCCGCCGGAGCTCCATCAACACCCTCCGTAGACGCTCTAGGTGAGTCTCCCAACCCTCGGAGTGAATGACGACATCATCCAAGTAAGCCGCGGCATAGGCTTGGTGGGGCCGGAGCAAGATGTCCATTAACCGCTGGAACGTGGCGGGCACCCCGTGTAGGCCGAAGGGTAGCACCCGGTAATGCCAGTGGCCATTGGGAGTGCTAAAGGCTGTCTTCTCCCGGGACTCGGATTCCACGAAACCCCAGCCAAGCTCAGCCCGAACCCTACAGCCTTTGGTGACAGGTCCAAAGTAGATGCTGATGTACAACAGCGCCGAAAAAAACTGCCCAGCCGGTCCAGGAGCTCATCCACCCGCGGCATGGGATAGCTGTCAAAGGCCGAGACTTGGTTGACCTTCCTGAAGTCGTTACAGAACCGGAGGGTGTTGTCCGGCTTTGGAACCATCACTATGGGGCTGGCCCAAGGGCTACGAGAGGGTGATTCCCGGTTGGAGCATCTTCTTGGCTTCCTCCTCTATAGCTGGCTGGTGAGCTTCTGGTATCCGGTAGGGCCGCTGCCGGACTACGACTCCGGGTGGTGTGCGGACCTCGTGCTCTATGACGGTAGTTCTGCCCGGGGTCTCACTGAACACATCCCGGAACTGACTGACCAGGGCCTCGAGCTCCGTCTTCTGTGTCGCCGACAGCTGCGGTTCCATGTCCACTACTGGGGGCCCGGTATGGGCTAGCGCAGCCAGTTGCTCGGGCCGGGGAACCACTTTTTTAGCAAGTTGACGTGGTAGATTTGCTCCGTCCGTCGGCGGCCAAGTTGCCGCATCCGGTACGTCACCGGTCTCATCCGTTCCACTACGGTGTAGGGACCCTGCCAGGTCGCCAGAAACTTGCACGCAGCTGTCGGGACCAGTATCACCACTCGATCGCCCGGCTGGAACTCCCGGGCCTGGGCGGGCCGGTCGTACAGCCGTTGCTGGGCGCGCTGGGCGGTCACCAGATGTTCCTTCACCAGCGGCATGACCCGGTCTATCCTCTCCCGCACGTGCTCGACGAGGCTACGAAGGGGGGCGGGTTGGTTCTCCCAGGCTTCCCGAGCCACGTCTAGAAGGCCACGGGGCTGTCTCCCAAACAGCAGTTCGAAGGGGGTGAAGCCCGTGGAGGCCTGCGGTATCTCTCGGACGCCAAAGAGCACGTACGGGATCATGAGGTCCCAGTCGCGCCCATCCTCGGCCACCACCCGCTTCAGCATCCGTTTGAGCGTCTGGTTGAATCGCTCCACCAGGCCATCCGTCTGCGGGTGGTAGACCGACGTCCTCAGTTGTTTGACCTTGAGGAGGTGACAGAGGTCCGCCATGACCCGGGACATGAAGGGGGTACCCTGGTCAGTCAGGATTTCCTTCGGGATCCCGACGCGGCTGGCCAGCAGAAACAGCTCGCGGGCAATGTTCTTGGCGTTGGCCGCTCGCAGTGGAATGGCTTCCGGGTACCGGGTGGCATAGTCCAGGATGACCAGGATGTGCTCATGTCCCCGGGCAGACTTCGGCAGCGGTCCCACCAGATCCATCCCGATCCGCTCGAAGGGCACATCGATGACCGGTAGTGGAATGAGCGGGCTGGGGGAGGACGGCACGGAGACGTCTGCTGGCAGGTGGGACAGCTACGGCAGAACCGTTTCACCTCGGCCTCTAGTCCGGGCCAGTGAAAACGGTCCCGGATGCGCTGGACGGTATTGTCGGCTCCTAGGTGTCCCGCCATTGGGTGGCTGTGTGCCAGCTCCATGACAGTCTCCGTCTTGGTGGTATGCACTACCAGGAGGAATTTGTCCTCCCCCCGCCTGTGGGCGACACAGTACAGCAGACCATTGCGTATTTCAAAATGAGGGAGGGGGTGAGGCCCCGGGAGCCTGTCTACCTCATCAATGCGGCGCACTTGATCCCAGCAGTTCCGCAGGTGGTCGTCTTCGCGTTGTTCCCTTCCGAACGAGCCCTCGGTCGTGACCTGGGAAAACACATCGAGGTAGACAGATGGCAGGTTAGGAGGCTGACACTCACCCTCCCTCTCGCTGTCCGTCGCTAGGTAGACCGGCCTGGGGCTGGGAGGTCCCTGACGGGGTCGCCGTGGCCCGGTCCGGGTGGTACGGCGTGGCGTCCTGGATCCGAGGAGGAGCTTCTGGAACCCCGGCCAATCCCGTCCCAGGAGCAGAGGTACAGGGAGATCCGGCACAATGCCCACCTCGATGGCCCAGGTCCCGGGCTCCGCCGAGATCCGCACCGTCCGGGCCGCTACCCAGTGGGTGTCTCCGTGCACACACGTCAGCGGCAACTGGGATTTCTGCTCGGGCCTGGGTAGTACCAGGGACGGTTGCACGAGGGTGATTGAACTGCCGGAGTCCAAGAAGGCCTGGACGGGTTTCCCATCCAGTTGTACCATCTTGCTGGGGCCCGGGGGACGTCCGTCCTGGTGTAGGAAACACCCCGCCACCCATGCCCGGGCCGTCGGAGCTGGGGGTTCCGTGGGCATTGGCTCATCCGCCCCGTCGGGGACCACCGGTCTGCTGCCTGGTCGCGGTGCACCTTCGAGCGGACGCCGCTCCATCACCCTGCGGGGCGCCAGGCCCGCTCTCTCCCCTGCCTCGCGGGCGTTCGTTGCCACCGCCAGCTCGACCGCCTCTACCAGGCTGTGGACATCCTGGGGGTTTCGCATACTGACCGGGCGCCTCAGCGGGCGGGGCAGGGCCCGTAGCAGTCGGTCAATGAGTACTTTCTCAGCCACCTGATCCGGGGTTGGAGACCCCGTGAGAAGCCACAGGTGAGTCAGTCGGGCCAGTTGCGCGGCTTGCGCTCTTACTGGCTGCCGTTCATCATAGGTCCATTGATAGAACTGTTGCGCCGCCCCCATGGGCGATAGGCCCACCCGGGCTAGGATTTCGGCTTTGAGCTCGTCATACTGTTCGTTCCGGGGTGCCCTCAGGGCATAGTAGGGCCGCTGCGCTTCTCCGGTGAGGAAGGGGGCGATGATGCAAGTCCACTCTTCCTGGACCCACCCCTCCCGGCGCCGCGATGACCTCAAACGTGTGGAGTTATGCCTCGACTCGTCGTTCCTCGTCAACCGTACGAGTAGTGGTGCACTCTGACCGCGCTTCCCGGGAGGGGCAGGCGCCCCCGCACATACTGGCCTGCTTTGTTCCGACCCGGTCAGTAATACTCCTCCGGGCGGCCATTTCGCTCTTGTAAACGCTGCGGGCGGCCGAGAGCTCAGTTAGGCGACGGATTACGCTCTTCCATGTGTCCGGGGGAGCGAGAGCGGTTTTCTCCTAGAAGAATCACAGATATCTTTAAACGGGCCACCTGGCGGACCTGCTGTGTCTCAATTCACCTGTTTATGCCCGCATTCTCCCACCATGATTTCGCGGTGAAGAGAACACAGACCTCAGTATCATGGTCGAAAAGAGCCCCGGAGGTGATTTATTTTGCCCCACACTGATCACACGTGCCTTGATGACTGTTGCTCGGTGCCCTTCTCACACTGGTGGCTCGTGGGGTGAAGTTCCGTGGTGCAGATCCCTCTCCCTGGGTGCCCTCAGATTCTGTGAAATAAGGAGAACAATCGTCAATGCCGCCTGGAGCTCTGGGGTGCTCCCCCTCTGGTGTCTCTTCTCCTGGCTTTTAAGGCCACCGGGAACGAGCTCCAGGTGCGCCACTCATCAAGCACAGGTGTTGTGCGTCGGTGATCACTGGAGCAGCGGCGTTTCCGGGCGGACCGCTATCTGGCCTCGGGATTACTCGCCCCAGTATATTTATATACATTTTATTTATTTATTATTTAATTATTTATTTATTGCTAATAAAATATTAAAACATTAATTATTTATCCAAGAGACCTTCCCAGAGACTTATCCTACTCAAGTGGTAAATGACATTTCTGTCTTTCATTCGGCCCCCACACCCACAAAAAAAGTTAATACCTTTATAAATAAATAAAATAAATAAAAAAAAAAAGTAAAAAACAAAAAAAAAGACTTAATATTAAAATTGTTTTATGAAAGAATGTTTAATTTATTGTGTTATTGAAGATATTACATGTTACATATTAAAAATGTTTAATAATTGAACTTTAGTTTTGGGGATGCTACTTTGAAGCTATTTCAAAAACTAGACAACCTAAGCGTATCTTGATTGATATGAACAGCAGCATTCATTAGATACACTAATAAGCATATTTTTTATGTTTTTGCTAGACACATTTTACTTTTGAAACTTTTTTTTAATTTTTATATTTCACCAGATGTCAATCGAGAGCCCATAATATCTATTTGTGACGAATAGCGCACTGAAATAGCGCATCTGAAATTGCATTCACTCTGAGTAGGTACTTTTAGATAAGTAATTACTTCATAAACATTAAAAAAGTTGTATATAGTATATACTGAGCTCATTGAGGGGAATGGTGTATATTTACAATTAGATGATTATCTTAGAAAAATGCATAATTAAGTCGCCTACCAATTGCAACAAGCTTAGAGTCACGAATGCACCTATGCTTTCTTAAAATACTGCCTCCGTAGGCAGCACACTAGGTTTTGTAACATCTCCCAAATGCCCTCTTAGTGTTCAGTTTTGTAAATAGCTGCACCACAGTGAAGACTTCCATGACCTTTTCATGACAAACTCTGATGCTAGAGCTATAAACTTTTTTTTGGTAGCGCAAAGTTACATAACAGAATACCTTTACATAACACACGACTGCGAAAAGAATCAGAGTAATGCATCTAGCATGATTACATTACAGTATCTGTCACAGAAAGTCAAAATAAAGACACGGAGGCTGAAAAATCACTGTCACTTACAGAAAGCATGTCTGCGAGACACATGCTTTGTGTGGGAGACTCACTGAGCCACGATAAAAAAATAAAGACTTCCCAGCACTGGCCGCTGAAGCGTGAGAGGCTGTGGGGTTACTATGGCAACAGTGCTGGCAATCCATGTTTTGTTGCCCTGTTTCACAGCTATCATGCCAAGAGTATGTCAGCGTGTGTTATCAGAGGATGACAAACACACACTGATTCTTCAGAAATGTGTGTATTAAATGCACATGAAGCTCAGATGATGAGTCCTTTATGGTTGAGTGAACAGATGTTTGTTCTGTAGTAATATTTGGAAACATTAAACAGACTAAACTGATGCAAACTGTGTGTAGAGTTGATTTGTGATTGTTTTAATCTTCATTTAGAACAGGAACCATGCGGTGGAACGGCTTATAAGTGACTTACTCAGGTGTTGCTAGGTAGCTGGCTAAATTACTCAATTAAACTAAATTACTAATTACTAAACTAAATTGGTTTGGGGTATGTATGTATTTATTTAGCTGCTTTATTATTTGCTGTAATATCGCATACTGTAAAAAGTTGCTTAGTTGAGGGGTTTTACATCAATCTTATTTCGTATTCGTTTAAAACTTATGTGCTAATTTATGGTTTACACTTCTTGAATAAACAAACAGGTGCTTCAAGAACCGGGTTCTTCAAGCGCTGTAGAAGAATCCGTGAGTTTTTTCTCGTTCCACAATAGCACTCATCAGTCCAAGGTTTTAAATGAACCATCTATTTGCTACCTTTTTTAATCTGAAGAACCTTTCTTCGCCACGAACGAACCTTTTGTGAACGTAAAGGTTCTCTCGATGTTGCAAGGTTCGTTCTGCGAACCATTTAGACAAAAGGTTCTGATACTGGCATCGTGACAAAGCCCATTACTTTTTAAGTAGTGGTAGTTGAAGTTCTTTGTAATATTTTGTGATAATTTTACTAGGTCAATTAATGAATGAAAAGTGTTTCTACCATATTTGTTCAGTGTCTCTATTACAAGTTATATTTTTATTAATATTTTGAATACATTTTTATGGTATATATTTTAATTTTAATTTTTGGCTTTTTATGTGATTGTTTAAGATTTTAAGATTTATAGTAGTATAGTTAGTTTCTAAGATTTATTTTATGTATTATATTATATCTAAATCTCTGTAAGAATGGCTTTGGTACATGATATTACTGGTGCAAAGTGCAATACAAATACGATTCTGGAATTGAGAGCAGTTCTTCTCTTAATTTAGGGCATCTCATTTTCGTTCTAACCGGGGTGGCATGAAAAAATATCGTTTGGAGCTGTACAAAATAAATATTCTATGATAATATTCTACTAAGTTTCCTTTGGATACAGTCTTGTGACAATATAAAATTCTTTTTGGCAATTTTGGAACTATGTCCGTTGTGTAATAGTTGTATTCCCTATACAGTAAACTGGCCTTTCATAAAATATGAGGATGATGATTGTGAACGTGATTTTTTCTTACTCTTTTTGAAGTCCTTTTCCTCAATATGTGTTTTCCCGCTAGACTTATAGTGTCCATGTCATCCCTGCCTGTGACACAGATTCTTAATGATTGTGATTTGAGTCGTGAATCGAGCTCTAAGATGACACAGCCTATGTAGGCTATGGTAAGAGTTGGCAACTCACTCTTTTACGCCCTTTATATGAAATACCTCTGATTGATATTCAGGGACGACATGAAAGCCTGCTTTGGACATTTAAGAATTCAATTCTTATTCATTCTGTTGTCTTGGTCCCGCACTGTTGACTATAAACAGTGTTCCAGAGACCAATTCCAGCATACTGGGCTCTCATCAAAGCTGAGCCTGTTTTTGTCATCATGAGATGAGCGAGGGTGTCTCTACAGGTTTCGTAGGAATAAATGACTGTAGGATTACTAATCCGTATTCTCAGATCTCACCAATTCTCGGAAATTCTCACATGTGTAAACATATTTTTAAAATGTTCTCATTGGAAGTTCTTCCATGAAACATTTCTGTGCCAAAATGAAACTGAGTATTCACAGCAATTTTAAAACATACGTTTTAAATAATTAGGAATAACAAAAAAAAAAACTGTAAATGAATTGTAAGTTAATATTTTTGGTAATAGTTTTTCTTGTGGATTAAAGCAAAACATGGGTATGATGTCAAATTTCAATCATAGGGTTGACCAAATAGCAGTAGTGTGATCAAAGTGATACCTTCTGTTACTGATCAAATGCAATTAAAAATAACGTCTTCTGCGTACATAAATTACTCCAACTCTGACAATCTGCTCAATGATGGTAAGCTTGGGTATTTTTGATAGATGGACTTTGGTTTTGGACGCAGGCTTTTACTCCTTTCATAAAACACTGAGAGGGTTATAATCGCATAATGATCACAATTATCATGGTATTAAGCGATTATATATTTTACCATCGAATAGTAGTATAGAAATACCATATGTATTCAATTATACTATGATTACCTTATATTGTATACTTTCCAAGTGTATTCCGGACTTCACTAATCATGACTCCATTATCATCACTGATAGTTAATAACAAATGGAGAAGCCCTTATTTCCACTGTGAGGTTACTATTATACGATTAACGGAATGGTTCACCCAAAACTTTCACTAATGAGCTGCAAATTTGAGATGTAGATGAATTTGTTTGCTCATCAAACAGATTGAGAGAATATTAGCATTACATCAATTGTTGATGTCAACCAATGGATGCTCTGGACCACACCGTGACTGAGGTGCCCAGTCAGCAAATGAGCACGTCCAAACAGCCTGAGAACAACATCCACCAATAATCCACAGACACACACACACACACAAAGTGTCCACCCCCATCAAGGCCATCAGATCTATAAAGCGTTGCATGAACACTCAGCAGAATTGGAGTTTCTAAGCAGTTGTTGAGTAAGAATCACCCCAATACAATAACAAGAAGACCTAGTTCAAGAGTTTTGCTTCCTGAGACGTACAATTCTGTCCCTCTTTAATAATATTGACATCACGTGGAAACATGTCTATCTCGTGTTGAAATCAAGAGCGAACTATGACAGAAATAAGCAGCTGTTTACAAGGAGCTCTGTCAGTATGGTGGATTTACTTGGTGTCTTATGTGAGGGATGATTACAACTCAGTGTTTGGACTCTGTCATTCTGACAGGGACCATTCCCTGCAGAGGGACACATTGTAGTGAGGCACAACACCAATGATTTATGATGCTAATATTCTCCAACACTGAATTATCGCTGAAGGAAGCCGCCAAGTGGCAGACTCCTTTCCTACAATCTTGGCAGGAACCGATAGGAGTGTGCACCATTTCTTATTTGGGTAAACTATTCCTTTAAGAATAATAAATGTTTTAAATTAAAAGAGATGTCACACACTTTAATACCTTTGTCTGCAGCAAAATTAATTGAATAACCTTTTAAGTCAGTCTATTAGATGACTTTGCAAGATTTTAATCACAAAGATCCCACCAAAATACATATATACCCATACTGCAAACTTAATTAGTATACACTCACATTAGTTATTAAAGTTTAGTGTGTAACTCATGCCATAGCATAGGGTAACGGTAGGGGTACGAAAATCGGTCATACTGCTTAGTAGGTAGTACTTGCATGTTGAACTACTACTCGACTCGTTAACAAAGTAGATGTAGTTTATGATAGTACATGAGTATGCGAGTAGGAATGAATGGGATGGAATACAACACGGATACTACATCCGCTCACTGTTGAAGTTTGTACACATGACATGCGTCTCCAAAATCAGAACTGCGTCATTAATTTAAATGAGCCGTCACACATATAACTAGGCGGACACCTCAGCAACTGTCAGGCGTAATCTACCAATGTCATCGCGGCGAGGGATTTTAAACATCTTTTTACAGGCCGCGCTCCAGAGACTCATACTCATCGCTTACCAATGTTTAAACTTTCAATAAGTCAAGCCCGGATTTTCACTCGGTGTAGATCTATGTTCAACCAGTGCAATGTATTACCAGCATAGTGAACACACGTTTTTCCTTGTCGAGACGGATACTATATCACTGAATGAGAAGAGCCGCGTACGCCGCTCCTTCCGCCGCATTCGAATATGGCCGCGCTCCTCTCCCGTCGCGACTGTCATGGCGATAGTTCTGATAAGTGATCCATCGTTATTGGAATGCCATCGGAATTCGGGCGGAGGTAATAGAGCTAGGTCCATACCGGGAATGGTACTTTTTGCCTACTGTTTTTCGAATACTATGAATTCTGACATGCTACTCGCCTCGCATACTGTTTTTCGCCTACTATATAGTATGGAAGTATTCGATTTCGGACGCAGCTATAGTGTTTTTGCTATTTGAATGATGAATGGTGTGCTGTTACTTTTCCAAGAAATGTAAATAGGCTCATAGGCTTACACTGAGACACATCATCTCAGAAAATGTGGAAAAAACATCTAGGTGGTGATTAAAATTCAAAATACTAATCAATGTGTTTCAAGAAACCAGTTAAATGTGATAGAAATCATCCAGTCCCCATTCATTTTTATTGCCATAGAGCAATGATGCATGAAATCTAATACAAGAGTGATCGTCTTGGCTTTAGTGCACCAAAGAAACTGCTTTTCAGCTCATCTCAAACCAACAGTATTATCTGTTTCTTATGTATATTGCTGAATATGCCAACTCTGAGAAGTTTTTTCCTATTATTTTCAGCCAAACAGTTTTGCCAAGTCAAGATGCTGTAAGCAAGCACACAATCTCCTGCGGCTTGGTGTCACGTTGGAGCCTAGTTAGTTCAAACTGGCTCATTTGCAAATATCTGACATTACTATTGGATCACTGAATTTTTTACCATTTTAAAAGAAGCACAGAGGTGAGCAAACAATCTGTAGAGTGGGCGGAGAGCGTTTAACTGTGCAACCCTCTCAGAAGCAAATGGGAAAATGATGATTTTTATCACAATAGCAATCTAGTCATTGTGCGCTGTTGTTGGAAATGCATCAAGGAGAATTAATGATAAGACAGGAGCATCGTTCTCAAGCCTCCTACGGATCACTGCCAACACAAGCGGTGCGCTAACAAGGACAACTTCCCTTCTCAGCACACATTTCCATAGCAACCATTGTGGACCTTTCAGATAAACATGGTCCCAAAGCGAAATCAGTCTTTTACTGTAATTAGTGGCATGATGCCTTGCAATGAAGCAGAATTTAACCTTTACATCAGTATCTGATATATGGCAGTTAAGTAAACAGCAAGTCTCCAAGGAGCAAAAATTTTCATGTTCATGTAATTTACTCGCCCTCATGTTGCTAAACCCATGATTTTCTTTCTCCTGAAGAAGGTGAAGAAGGAGAATTTTTATCCTGGCCATTCATGATGCCATTCATGATGCTTAGATCTGAAATAATAATAAAAAGGTAGGCCTACAGCTTAAAAGCACCATAAATTGTATGCTATACAGAGTGGGGCACCAATGACAAGCACAAGCTACATACTTAAGTGATAAGTACAGATACTGATGTGTCAAAATACTCCCTACAGAGTAAAAAGTGTTAAAGACAGATTTTATTAGAGTACCGAAGGTCCTGCTTTAAAAGTCACTTATGAGTACCCACAGTAAAATATATCCTTAGTTATGATCATGTACTCATAGGACATTCACCCATTGAGGTTTGGAGCTGCGGGGGATCGGCGTATACGACCAGCGTGTTCCAGGTTCTGCCATATGCCTAGCAACTGTCAACAGCCATTGAAGAGGAGTGGGACGAGCATACAGTTCCAATTCGCGGGCCACATCATATCTATCATCTGAATCAGACTCTATGCAGAGACAGGAGAGGTGTTTGCACAAGTCCACTTGAAGCAAAGGTGGATCACTCTAATAAAGGTGGTGACATGAGTCAAAGCCATAACATTTTAAAAAAGGATGCTGTTCTAATCGCTCTCGCTAGGTTACTTTGATTCTAACGAGTTGAGGCTGATGCGCAAGAGGACGCTTCAGTCGCTCACCACACTTTTTTGTTTGTATTTAGGAGACGTCACACACAGTAGCTTCTAGTGGTTTGATACGGTACTATATTCAGCATACCAATTGTTAGCAAATGCAGACAATATTGTAGTATCTAACTATAATGATCACTAATCTATTTGTAATTCTTATGATTGAATTGTTGTAAAGATAATATAGTGCACATTTGGAACTGGTCAGGGCTCAAAAGAAAATGGTGGGAAATCTATTCATGTAGCGCCCCAAAAGACAGGAGTGTATCTGATGTGAAAGCTGGCTGAAAAAAATAGAAAAGTAACGATCATTGTAGAGAAGAACGAAAAAATCCCCATCATTTTCCAATTTGGCGAACGATCTTTCTACTTCGAGATGAGTGATGAAATGTAGTGGTGTCGCAAAACGTACAATATTTGTCCTTTCAAACTGAGTTGAAAAGTTAAAGTCATAAGCTCCAGAAAAAATAATACTCAAGTTAAAGTACAGATACTCAAAAAGTGTACTTAAGTACAATACTCAAGTAAATGTACTTAGTTACTGTCCGCCTCTGACGCTATATTCCAAGTCTTTTTTATGTCATACGATTGCTTTAAGTCGATATTCACAGAAAAACTTACTACTGTCAGATGCACAAGCTCCAAGACTGGATGGACAAACGTTCATTGCGATGACTAAATAAATGCGTCGAAGCATTTATGATGTCGATACAAAAACGCAAGTGATGGCGGAACACTATTGTAAAAGACGTTTTTCAGCATAGTGTACACTGTAACCATCTAGTGGTCAAAATGAATTGCAAAACTGTTGGTTTTGTTTCTGTTTCTTCATTAAACTGATCATTTATTTTATTTTTAAATAAAAGTTGTCAACGTCGTTTGGGTGTATTGACACTAAAATACCTACATAAAACATTAATCCATAAATAGGCCTGTGATCTGTCCGTTTTAATGTTTAAGTCCTTTGAGTGTTAGTTATAGACAATATTCAAGTGAGCTTCATATATAAATTACAATATTTAATCATGTTTAATTTTCACATTTCACATGATTCAACGCCTCAAGTAAATCACGTGATTTACGTGAGGCGTTGAGCATAAAAGATCACGTGGTACGAGAAAATCAAGCGCATCAATAATGTAAAATATGTTGTTTTTTGACATAGGCTAATTAACACAAAATGTCACATTGCTTCACAAGACTTGGAATATTGCACACATTTATTTTCTAGTGTTTTATTTCCATTTTGGAGCTTAACCGCCCAAGTCATCGATTCTTATTAGCTACAGGTGCATCTCAATAAATTAGAATGTCGTGGAAAAGTTCATTTATTTCAGTAATTCAACTCAAATTGTGAAACTCGTGTATTAAATAAATAAATTCAATGCACACAGACTGAAGCAGTATGGTGAGATTTGGCTCACATTTAACAAAAATCCACCAATTCACTATCTTAACAAATTTGAATATGGTGACATGCCAGTCAGCTAATTAACTCAAAACACCTGCATAGGTTTCCTGAGCCTTCAAAATGGTCTCGCAGTTTGGTTCACTAGGCTACACAATAATGAGGAAGACTAGGAGCTGAGGGCTGGGACAGTTGTCAGAAGACAATCACAGATGCACACCCGTCACGTAAGAGGGTGCCAAAAAGAGTTCAATTGCCAAAGATAAGCATGGCACGGTTACAGAGTGCTGTAGGTCCAAGCATGTTAACAGAAAGTTTGAGTGTGAAGGAAAAAACCAAGCTGGTGATGGCAAAGAAAATAAAAAATATAAGCGACAACCATAGCCGATAAAGAAAGTGGAAATACCGCCAGCCGATGTCGGATGTCACAATGCAAATCGATGTCAAGAATTTAGATACTCTTGGCTGTGTGAAACTCCACACGGAGCAGGAGTGCTGGGCTGGGGTACAGGTCAAATGGCATCAAGAGTCCACCAATCACTGCAGAAGACTGTAGTCAAGGATATTTGACTTACAGTGGTCGTAGTCCTTCGTTAAGCACATCTCATGAACTCACAGATTGCAAAAGTCAGAGGACGTGTTACCTGGCTAATGGAGTGTCTGAAGACTGGGACTGTTTCATGTGTCCAAGTCCTCTATTTTCAGATGAGAGTCAAGTTTTGTGTTAATCTTTGGAAACCAGAGGTGCTAGTAGTCTGGAGGATGGGGTGCCTGACGAAGCTCATTAGCCCATAGTGCTTGAAGTCCAAAGTTAAGTTTCCGCAGTTCTGTGATTGATTTGGGGGATGCACATCGTCATCTGCTGGTGGGGTATACTGATATGTGGGTCCATTGTGATTTTTGAAAACCAGTACGTCCACTGCAACCCGTTTACCACGAAATTTTGGATGTACAGTACTTAATGCTTCTTCTGCTGTATCAGCTTTTTGAGAAGATAGCTGATTCATTTTCCCAGACAGAGATTTGGCACCTGCCCACAGCTGCAAAAAGAGTAGGTTTATGCCAATAAGTGGTTTAAATGACCATGTGTTGGTGTGCTTGACTGGCCAGCAAAACTCACCAGACCTGAACCCCATAGAAAAATTTATGGGGTATTGTCAAGAGGAAAAATGAGAAACAAGAGACCAAAAAAAAAAAGGAGAGCTGAAGGCCACTGTCAAAGAAACACCCACCTCCACACCACCTCAGCAGTGCCACAAACTGAATCACCTCCATGCCACGCCGAATTGAGGCAGTAATTAAAGCAAAAGGAGCCCCTACCAAGTATTGAGTACATGTACAGTAAATGAACATACTTTCCAGAAGGCCAACAATTCACTAAAAAATGTTTTTTTTTATTGGTCTTAAGAAGTATTCTAATTTTTTGAGATACTGAATTGGTGGGTTTTTGTTAAATGCGAGTCAAAATCATCACAATAAATAAAGGAACCAAAGACTTAAACTACTTCAGTATGTGTGCATTGAATTTATTTAATACACGAGTTTCACAATTTGAGTTGAATTACTGAAATAAATGAACTTTTCCACGACATTCTAATTTATTGAGATGCACCTGTATATGGAAAGGAATACAATTCAAACAGGTTTGGAACAGCATAAAGGTGAGTAAATGTTTTTGCGTTTTGGTGAATTATCACTTTAAAGATGCATTCTGTTGTCATTTATTGAATATTAACATGCAGTTAGCAAAACACAACAACAAAAGATTTCATCCGAACCACGTGGCTCTTGAGAGCGATATCATTCAGAGCTTCCGCTCGCCAGCTTAAGTGGGGAATAATAAAACACATGGCTTTGATGCAAAGCTGTATTATTTGCATAGAGAAAAGGCACCAATTGGGGCTTTTGCTCACATCACTGCTCCAGGACAACACTGAGCACATCTGTTGCCATGGCAGCTAGCTGTACCTGTGTGTCCAGAGTGGACAGAATAGTGAAGGAGAAGCGGCTTCACGCACTGCTCTGCATCATCTGCTGGAGCTCTAATGAGATGCCAACACACAATAACACTTTTGTTTTCTTGTTTTTGTCCCCAAATGTGTTCATTTTCCGTAGTTCTTCAGTAGGCCTGTGAGATGCACTGCATTATAATTGTTTAATTAAAGACACTTTAATTGTGTTTGTTGACACCCCAAGATTGATTTTGAAAATGTGATTTTTATATGATTCACTATCAGTAGTAGTAGCCTAGTATTAAGTCATCAATTAGTCATTAATCTGAATATTAAAGAATACATTCTTTAACATTGACAGAGTGTTATTCACTTCACCTGTCAGTGGTCATAATGGTAGATAGCCTGATTCCTGTACGATAGTTAGTACATAATAACATATATACAAAAACATAGTAAATATGTTAATATAAAAGAAATTAATTTTGGGTGACTAGTATATGCAAAAAAATTCCTTCTAGTCTAATATCCTGTAGTAATGACCTGAAGAGGGCCCACTATACTAGATAAAAGGTTTTTTTAACCATGGGGAAAGATTACAGTATTGTAAAATAATAAACAGATTTTTAAACGTATTTTTATGTTTTTTATATTATAGTATATTTACTAAGTTACTCAGTTTGAAGTCCTTTTAAGAAATTAAAACTCGTTAATCTTCCTAGTTATCTTTGTTGTGCTGTGAAAATATTTACAGAAACATGCCTATTAAAATAATAGATAATAATATAATACATTTTTAATAATATTCCAATGTAATGCATTCCACAGGCAGTCATGCTTTTCGCTGTGAAAATTCCTGAGTAGACTTATTTTCACAATATGTGCAAATTTGCATCATTGGTATAATTTACGATAGATATTAATGTATAAATGTAATTTAATGTAATTGACCACCGTACAACTGAGATAATCAATTTTTTTACTTTCAAACTAACTTGAAATTCTTAGTTTTTGAAGTAAATTTCAAATCACCCCCCCCCCCGCCCCCTGCTGCGACCCCTGAACCCCCCAATTATTATGCATAAATGTGTGGTAACTTAAAGTTGTCAATTAAAAGATTTTGCTATGGCTTTCTTGTATTCTTTTTCCATTTAAATCGCTAACGTTTTACAGAAATTGTACAGTAATTGTAATGCGCACAACAACGTATTCACATACCTAAGTATCGTCTCTGATTTTCTCTGACTGATTTATTCAGTGCTGTTCAGTGAAAACCAAAAATGTGTTTACAAGTAAATCATTTCAGCAGCACAATGTGTTATGAGGGCATGTTCAGAGAAGGAACATCACATTATTTCTCCTCTTGCACTCAGCAGTTTAAAATAAAAATGAAAGTGAAAAAAAGCTGAACTCAGTTTGTAAAGTTGTTCTAGTGCTTTCTAAGTATGTGCAGCTCACTTGTGACTGTAGAGAGAGTTCAGTAATGTGGGAGAGAGAGCCTCTCAAAGCAACACAAAGACACTGAGTTCTTTACTTTCTTCATCGATTTCTTCGCTATTTCCCCTGCAGCCTCATGTGTTCTATAAACCGCTAATTTGAGCAGCTCTGCGTCATTTCCTTTGAGAAAATAGGGTGGAAATGCTGTAATTGAGTTAGTAAACCCAGTTCTCATGTTGTCCAAATGGTGCCATTGAAGCTTTTAAGCGTAAAGAGAGAATGAACTGTTGTGACGTTTCTCTCACCTGATTACCTGCTCATCCGGGGGGTCCTAATGAGCTGCTATAGGGAAGAACTACAGGTTGCTTTCAGTAGAATCTGGACTTAGTGGCTCAACAAACTCAGTTCTGAGTAAATAATCTGGTATTAAGTTTGTAGGGTTGATTGGTTGGCCATTGTGGTGAGGATAAATCTGAATGTTTCTATAGTAATTAGAAAACATTTACAAATGTATGTTTTAGATTAAAAGTGGAAATGTACAATTTTTCATCACTGTTAAAAAGTTTGGGATAAGTGTGAGCATTTATTTGATCACAAATACAGTAAATATTCTGAAATATTACTACAATTTAAAATATTCTGTTTTAATATGTCATTCTTTGAAAATTAATTCGCTCCTGTCGATTACCACGTCTTCATGTCAGAAATGTTTTTTCTAATTTTGAGATGTTGTGGCTCACGCATTTTTCTCTCTAATTATACCATGGGGACAAAGCAGGTGTTGGCGTGGCCTCAAATTCTCGCTTCATGCTGGGTAACCAGATGTGAGTTTGGGTTCTTCAGGTGTATCTGATGACTTTCAAGGACTAGATCTTCTTTGACAATTCGCATCTCTTGCTTCGTTGTCTGTACTGTCACTTTGAATCAGTCTTAATGCGCCGTGTGCCGATTTATGATTAGAGTTACTTATATCTCTTGTAAAAGAAGAGACAACAACTTTCTGAACCTCAAACTTTAATATGGTGTACTGGTATACATTTATATGTAAATGACTTGATTACTTTCAGCTGTAATAAAAGCTCAGTACAAACGTCAGAAATCCGCTCGACTCCATCGGATCGTTTTGAAAGGTTTGTGCTTAGTATGATCGTTGCCGTAAAACATAGCGGGATAACATGCTGACATTTTGTGATATTGGTGTAATGAATATCGTCTGTTTAGGTGAGTTTTTAAACTAGTGTTGCACTGATAATTTAATCATTAACACTTGTTTATTGATACAGTTAGAATGATACCTTTTAAGTATGATTACTCTGTAATAGACATTTCTATTGCTTCGGGATTCAGTCAGTTGGTTAACAACCTGAATTGGCATTGCCGTACGGACGTCCTGACAACTCTTATATCCGAACAGGCCTGTTTTAATAAGAAAGCATTTGTTTTAGAAAAGCTCCACCTTATAATTGATAAAAGAGGAAATCAAGGCCGGAGCTTCATCTTCAACAAAGAGAAGAAATGTTACATAGTGTACAATGAGGGTGGTGGAGTTCTGTTATATAATCACATTTTATTGGTGATACATTTCATTGCAAATATAGCCCTGTTTAACAGTAAGTGCAACATACACAATAGTCAAGAGTCTGAGGTTTGTCATTCAGAGCAACATTACTGTAAATATATTAGTAATCCACTGCCACAGAAGGAGGCGTTTGTGCCTGTCTCATGCAAAACAAAAAAGCAGTTAAAAAAGCCCTGAAACATATACGAGAGGCCGGCCTGGAAAACTTCACATTACTCGGGTGAACGGAAACACAAGTCAACTGGCATATTTTGGCACAGAAGTGATCAAAATCCATTTAGCTGAAAGCTGTGACAACCACGTTTGAAAGTGCTACGACTATAACTCGAATAAGCATTTTTTTTTTCTTTCTCAGAAATAGCTCTTTGATATAAAAATAAGCTTTTGAAATTTAGGCTAAGCAGGCAGTTTGCAGCCACATCAAAAAATTACAATATGCAACATGAAAAAAATGGATTTTCCTCTCTCATCCTATAAAAAAACATTTGCTCAGGCTGTCGTCCCTGCAAAAGAACCAAAAATGTATCCAAGTGATCATAATGCATAATTAGGATATTTAAAGTGAAAAACACTTTCATTGTGCACAAAAAGATACGGAGAAACCAAGTGCTCAGTCTCACAGCAAAATAAAGAACGAAAGTTGCCAGATTTGTGCTTGTGATATCAATGCATTCCTCTCACAATATAAACTGAATCTGGACCACTACAGACCAACTCCACATGTATTAAACAACATAGGACTTGTTTGTCCAGTGTAGGATGTCACTTTATAAGAAGGGATATGAAACATGCCCTTAAAGAGAGAAAGCAGACAGACCCCCGCTTCCTCCATTTGGATGCCCGCAGCAGGACGTTCTCCTCGCCTGCTGCCGCACCGTGTAATTCAACCCATACTAAGAGGGACTGCAAAGTGCTTTCGATGCAGAATGCACAGAACCCACGATTTCCTGCAGCTTTAACAACGTTCTCGTGCGTTACACTCCCGCCGATGACTTCTCTGCCGTGTTGTTCAGGACTTCATCAATTCTGTCGTCTTCTATGACAACTGAAAGAGAAATCACAAGGGGCACTGGGGTCAAACGTGATGCCCTTGAAGAAATGACAAGCCTTTAGGACAAGAATATGACAGTCAGGCTTTGCAGAGTGCAAAAAAGAAATTAAATAAATGTAAAAAAAATAAATAATATTAATGGATGAAGATTGAAACTGACTATATGTTCGCATAGCATTCTGCGAAATGATACTGATTTATGAAATGCTATAATTCATTTATTTTAAATATACATTTTCTAATTCTACGACCATTGTTGAGTATGTTGTTTGGTATGACCTGATAATGCTCGTGACTAACACTCATTATTAATATATATATTTCTAGCTTTTAGACATTTCCCTTGCGACCAAAAAACTTTTAATTTGACTGCAAAAATGTGACACAGGTGACCATTTAAAACAGTGTAAAAGATATTGAGAGACACCTCCAAATTCAGCTTTGACTTGATTTGATGGTTTGTTTGTTTATCTGTGAAATAAAAACAATATAAAAGTCAAATCAAATTTAAAGAAGGAAATGAAAATAGACCATGACCATATAAAAAAAAAACCAGCCCCTTAGATGCGTGGGGGATAGAAGTTAGGTCATTTTTTGCGTGCCACCGATGCGATTATGTGAAATTTCTCTGATGATTTCATCTGATATATAATATCCTATATCGAACTTTTTCAGTAACTAATGAGGGAGCCTTGGTAGTAACTTTCATAAAAATATTATGTATTTTTTGCTCTTTTTAGAAAATTCAGAAAAAAGTGTTATCGAAATTACAGTTACAGCACCTAAAATGTAGGCTACATTATGTATATATGGCTATACTTTTACGAAAAAAAAGTTTCGATTAGTCGATTAGCCATCTTTTAACTAGAAAACTAAAGAATTTGCCATGAGATGAAAACTCATATGAACTCAACAAGCTGGCAAAAGTAAACAAGCGCATCAAACATCATCACGTGATGCCGTAAATTAGCATATTTAAAGGCATCGGCATCGTATCAAAGGTAATAGTGAAAAGAAGGCATTAGTTCCGACTCATTAATTAGGTATTTTTTTTAGTTTGCCGAATATGGCAACATTAATATATGTTTTAAGACTAGAAAACCAACTCCTAGTTTTATTTCACCAACGAAACAACGCAAGTAACGTTAAGTGGTTTTCCCACCTCTCTTGCTGCGTCCGATCTGTCCGAGCTTCGGAGCTCGTTTGTTCTGCCCAGAACTGAAGAAGTTACTGCTGTTGTTCTGCAGACGACAGGTGAGGGATATCTGCTCTTCACCTCCATCCTCGCCATAATGAGAGATATTCTCTTCGTAAGGCAGCACTTCTGACATGATCCCGGTCACAATAATCGATGAAGAGATGCGGGAAGAATCGATAACTAACGCGCGATATCAGGAGAGCGCTCTGGATGACGAATACGGCGGCGCGACGAATCACTCACTGGTTCACCGACGACCCCGACGGGATTCAGAAGCAGTACGGTAATTTTACCGTATTACTACGGTGAGGTCCATTTCAGCATTTTTACTTTGCTGGAATACAGGTGCGGATGAGGAAGGAGGCGCTCGGAAAAAACTGGAGGGTAGTGTCAAACAGGAGCGCGAGCAAAAAACCGACACACGAAAGGATCCTCAGACGAGCCAGAGAGTGGTGGCGTGTACGTCATAATCATCCCTTACATCCAGTCGCACGAACTCGTGCTGCAATGCGCAGGTGGGTGCTGTGAGTTAGTGGTGAAAGAGGGTATCTACATGGCTGGTGGATTTGAATCCACTGGGGAGGAGTCGTGACCTTATGCCATGCCAGAAGTGGTCGCCTTGATGTCTTTGACTAGGTTTTACTGTGGCTAGTTGTGAATAGATGGGGTGACTTGAATACTTAGGGTGGGTCTATGCTTGTAGTCACGATCATTTTTCTTGAGTAAGTAACCTTTAGAACATGCGAGGTGGACATGGGTTTAGTTTGTGGGATCGAATACAGGACAGTAGTTCACACCAGAAATGAAAAGTTTGCTCGGCCCTCATGCCAGAGACAGCAACCTGAAAAGAAGCCAAGTGACATTTCTTGTCGGACATTAAAGGGGTCCTATAGATAGCTTTTTTTTTTTTATTTTACAACGATGTACTATGTACTTTTGTGTATTTGGTGTGAACAGAATGGAATATGTTGACATGCTTTAATGTTAAAAATACACATTATTTTTCAAATAATGTACATTATTGTAGGTCCTATATGCTCCGCCTCTCTCAAACGCTTCAAAAAAAAAAAAAAAAAAAAAAGCCCCCCTTTGCGAAAATGCCGTACGTTGCTCTAGGGTTCAGTCGGCATCCTGATCTGGAGGACCAGTCTGACCCAGTGGCATTAGGTCATTACGGTGTGATTGGCCGAACACCGAAAGCACTCGTCGGAAATGTAATGCCCCGTACCATAATCGCGAGCTTCATCTTTAAAAAAAAAAAAGGTAAAGACAGAGCCTGAAAGGGGAACAGAGACGCGTGACAGACACAGTGAGGAATTCGTATGTGATTATGTGCGCATGTACGACTAAGTCCACGGTTAGGCTACAGCTGACTCCACAGGACTGGTGAACTGTCTCTCTCTCTCTCTCTCTCGTCCTCTCTCTCTCTCTCTCTCTCTCGCTATGCACATCCACATGATGCGCCCCAAGCATACTCCAGCATTTTGAGCAGTCAATCGAAATATGATTACTTACACACTATAACAAAACGTAGTGTTCAGGAAGCGCCAGATTGTTCATGTAGCAAAGTCTAGCAGTTATCCGTCCTCGCTCCTAGCGTTCACTGAAGTACGGAGTCCATAAAAGCATTGCTGTTGTTGGTGAAGTGATCTGTAAAGATCCCTAAAGTGCACTCTACTTTCGAGTAGTGAAGCCTAGGCCAGAATAATAGTGCTTTTGCTTTCTACACTGGACGAACACACAGCAGGTCATCCCTTGAGAGATGCTGCTTCAACACTCAAAACTGCGGGGGTACTGTGAAAACCAGACCTTCATTCTTTGACGAGAATATACGAGGTGGGGCGCATTATGCTAATATTTACACTAGTGGATCGGGTATGAATGTGGAGGGCGTTGGGGTACACCATAGACACGAGTACGGCGTTAGGGGGGCCGTGGACAAGAAGTCTTAAGACCTAATGATACAAGAATCAATCTCAGTTGGGGTTTGGACTTAGTTCTTTGCAAACTGTCAGGGATTTATCTATGCATGAAAGCAAGGCTTTCCATGTTCCTGTATACAACTTCCAAAGAGGGACCCAACTGCACGGCTTAGAAGGACACTTGAGAAATCGGCGCAATTCATATGACCGCCTTTAAAATTATATTTAGAATATATTGGTACCATAATTAGGTTAAGCGAAAGAGACAATTGACAATCTATAGTTCTCTAGTAGTGTCGAGAACTTTTAGTTAAGTCTGCAGGCAGACAGATTGTCACATACAATCCCGTCTAGGTGGGCAACATCCAAATATTTGGCAAAATTCCCTTATTCGTATCCCTTACTTTACTTTTCAGGATTTCTACTAATAAAGAATAAATACTAAGAATTTTGAAGAAGAAAAGATTGTAATAAAAATCAAACAATGGTAACTTACTTACTACCATCTTCTGAGAGTCTAATGGGCCACAACCTAAGTAAGTGAGTTCATAAGTATCATTTATGATAATATGTTGATAGCACCATAATGACTCAAGACATTACGACTCTAGTAGCTTGTACTATGCAAAATGTCCAGTAAAGTGGAACGTAGATCTAAATCGATTTTTTTTTTTTTTTTTTGTTTTAGTCAATTTTGACTCCGTGTGCCTGACAGCTTCTTTTTTTTTTACACTTTACTCAAAAAAAAATGAGTCACTTGTTGGATGATATGCGATGCAAAAACAAAATAGATTAAACTGAATCATGGATCAATAGATCTTACCATTAAGGACATAGCGGCAAACGGCGAAATGGAGATCTGTCCATTCTTCTGGAGCACTTGAAGAGCAAGGCCTAGACAAATTTAAAACAAAAAAAGCAAACAAACGAAAGTGTGCCGGTCAAGGCATGAACTCCAGGGTGGAAAAGAGTCCCACTGCCGGCCACTGTGCAGGGCCCATCCAAGTGTAGTGAGTTTTGTTTCCTTATGTCTGAACAGATTGGAGAAAGTTAGCCATTATATCACTTGTTCACCAATGGATCTTCTACAGTGAATGGGTGCCATCAGAAGAGAGTCCAAACAGCTGATAAAAAATCACAATAATCCAGAAAACAATATTATGGAAGGAGGACTTGTATTTTAGCCACAACAACGCTTTCACTTTACAAATCTATAAGGAAATTGGACTGGAGTGGTGTGGATTACTTTTGGATTATTGTGATGTCTTTATCAGCTGTTTGGACTCTCATTCTGACGGCACCCATTCCCTGCAGAGCATCCATTGGTGAGCAAGTGATGTAATGCTAAATTTCTCCAGATCTGTTCCAATGAAAAAAAATACTAGCTACACTTGGACTAGCTGAGTGGGTTCGAGGTAAACGGTTTTAACGATGAACCTATTCCTTGAAATTCATAATCTAATCACAATTGTGCCTTTAAGCAAAACTCATATAGACAGGTAATATAGCTACTGTGAAATATTAAAAAAGGCTACTGTGTTCACCAGAACTTTAGCATAAAAATACAATGATGATGTGTTTTTACAGGATTACAGGAATTAACATATTAATTGAGCTATTAAAATCTTAGCTATTCAAATTGATGCATTTTCCTTCTAAAATATTTTTAAAAACAGTTTACAATAAAATGACAAATTATACATTCAAAGTATATTTTTTTTACGTACATATAAGCTATACAGTTAACCAGTTTATGCTTTTACTGTAACATTTTTACATACTCGTTAATAAAAAAAACTTGATTTCTTCTGTAACACTTTTATTAAAAACATCACCTACCGTTATATAATACTAATGTTAATTCAAAGTCATATTCATAATAATATTCTGTTATATTGTAGGCCTATAATATGACTCATATGCTTTAATTTATTGTATGGCTATAGACTACAATCTGGACTTAAATCATTAGTGGCTTATTAGTGGTTTATATGATTTCATCTGTAGTTATTACTCGAGCTAGAGAGGTTTTGAAGATTTCTGGTGGTTTTAATAGTTTAAGGCATTATGTTGATGGTCATCTCAGTACTAACAAACCCATAGTGATCCTCCAAGATTTAAGTGTGATGGTAAAGACAGAAAGGTATTTAGCTCCATCTATTGGTCAGATACAGATACAGTAATACTCTTTTTTCATGTGCAATTAATGCAAACTAGAGAAATGTGCATGTTCTTTAATTGTTTACATGTTTTATAATATTGTTTGTTAAATATACATAGCTAATATAATATATTTAGACAGTCCCATTTAACAAAGATTGTAGCAAAGAAAATAACAACCCCCAACACTTCATAACCAGCAGCTTCTAGTTCTAATTAATATCTTTAGAGATGAAACTGGTTTGAACTCTGACAGACTGCATTATCCTGAACAGCTCCTGTATATGTCTGAACTTCCTAACTCTTCTCCTTGGTTTCCTGTGCAGCATGTAGAGGAAGATGGAGCAGACGGTCAGACCGAACATCACCTTCAAGAGCCTCCAGAACCACAGGTCACTCTCCTGCTTCTTCAGGATGGAGTAAAGAGTGAGGAAGTGCTGTATGTCCGGAGGTGGAGCACAAACCAGGTTGCTGTCTTGCACCATCTTGCCTACACCAGTCAAGCTGGCAAAATGCATCATTTTGAAAGAATTATTTTCCAGATGTTCAAGCTGTCAAAAGCCATATGGCAGCAACAAACAAGCACAGCAAAAAGAAGCAATTTACTACAAAATTGGAATATTTTTCAAATGCAATTATATCGCTGTAGTATTTGTATATAGACCAGCACCATATTTACACTGCTATTCAACATTTTGGGGTCAGTACGATTTTTTATTGTCTTTCAGTCTCTCATCCTCACCACGGCTGCATTTGTTTGATTGAGTAAGCAGTAATATTGTGAAATATTATTACAATTTAAAACAACTGTTTCTATTTGAATATATTTTAAAACATAATTTATTCCTGTGATGCAATGCAGAATTTTCAGCATCATTACTCCAGTCTTCAGTGTCACATGATCCTTCTAATATGCTGATTTGCTGCTCAATAAAATATTTATTATAATTATCAATGTTAAAAACAATATCTTTTTGGAAACGGTGATATATTTTTTAAATAAAAAATTGAAATAGAATTCTTTTGTAACTTATACATTTTTTAAAAATCTTAATTTGAATGCATCCCTGCTGAATACAATTATTAATAAAAATTTTACTGACCCTAATCTTTTGAATGGTAGTGTACCTAGTAGTATTTTCATTATGAACTAAATCACTATTATCATCATCATTATACTTTCAAATGATCTTATTTGCTTTAATTGTTCCGTTACATGAGAGTGAGATCACTGCTACATTTCAGTGATGGCTTGTGTTTTGCATTGAAGGAAGTGAATGTCTTCCTTGTGTGTGATTGGGAAAAATATAACTGTAAAAACTTTATTTAAGTAATTAATAGGTCATATATCTTCTATTTACTCTGCAAAAAACAACTCACAACTTTATGAGCATAGCAAAACGAATGCTATGCAAACATTTCTGGACAATTTGCATCACGCTCGATATGAACAGTTTTAGTGTGACAACTGGTTGCCAATTGTCTACTGATTTTTTTCCCCTTTTGTTATCTGGTTGATAAGTCAGGCACAATATTGCACTTATATGTATTACACATTTATATATTCATATCACAAACATCCGGTCAGTAACTGAAGACTGTTTAGTCAACTTAAAATTAACTGATTCTGCGTACCATACAAGCTATTAATAATAATTACATATAATATGAATACTTTTAAGTCGTAATTTTATACATATTTCGAACATTTACCAGACGTCTGTTGTGCGATTCTTCTCTTTCAGGACTCTTTCGCAGTTGTCGACAAAAAGGCTGTTTAAGGCTGTTAAGAAAACATCTGGAGACTGTATGAGTACAATTCTGAAGAAAATGTGCAGTTGTTGCGGCGGCATTGGGTGAGAGATACTGTATTTGCTTCTTTTGTCGTCTAAAATGACTGATGTTTTCTTCGTTGTACACTTATATTGCTTCCTCTCCATCTGCATTAATACACATCACCTGTGTGCCACTGCTCCACCCCTTTCACTTTGTTTTTTTCCAGTGTACCTTAGTGATTAAAGATATGGTTATATAACTGAACGGTGGTAGGTTTGAACTCTACCAGCTTCATTGTGGCCCTTCAAGATCAATTAGGAAACATTTAGTTTATATATTTCTAAATATTTAGTGGTATAATTTTGGCTTTACAGACTTTTGGTACTGTGCAGACTTTTAATACATCATTGTGTCCTTTCCAAATCAAGTATATATTAGTTATTCTTCTGGCAGAAAGAAATGTTGCTCTAACATTTACACAGCTGCTTCATGGAAATGAAGCATCAATTATTTGCAAATTCAGATCACATTACATGAACTGATCCACTACAGAACAAAAGCTCTTTATTATTTTTAATCCGTTGTAACATTTGTCAATTATGCATAACTAATATCAAACATCTTGAAGAACAAACAACAAAATGATTTGGTTTAACTTTCCCTGGCATTTAGAGATTGAATAATTCTGATTAAAACTTCAGATGAGAAATTTTAATGTATGGGGAAAAAACACCCACAGTCCTTTCAAACTCTTACAAAAACAAACAAAATCAAATGAAAAATAAAAATAATGAAAGGGCACCACAAAACATCAAGTTAACATCTTAAAATGAGCAAATAAATATTTCACAACAAAAATACAAACCCAATTCCAAAAAAGTTGGGACACTGTACAAATTGTGAATAAAAACAATGCAATGTGGAAGTTTCAAATTTCAATATTTTATTCAGAAAACAAAACCAAAAACATAGATGACATATCAATGTTTAAACTGAGAAAAATGTATAATTTTAAGGGAAAAATAAGTTGATTTTAAATTCAACACATCATCAACACATCTCAAAAAAGTTGGGACAAGGCCATGTTTACCACTGTGTGGCATCCCCTCTTCTTTTTATAACAGTCTGCAAACGTCTGGGGACTGAGGAGACAAGTTGCTCAAGTTTAGGAATAGGAATGTTGTCCCATTCTTGTCTAATACAGGCTTCTAGTTGCTCAACTGTTTTAGGTTTTCTTTGTCGCATCTTCCTCTTTATGTTGCGCCAAATGTTTTCTATGGGTGAAGATCTGGACTGCAGGCTGGCTATTTTAGTACCCGGATCCTTCTTCTACGCAGACATGATGTTGTAATTGATGCAGTATGTGGTCTGGCATTGTCATGTTGGAAAATGCAAGGTCTTCCCTGAAAGAGACGACGTCTGGATGGGAGCATATGTTGTTCTAGAACTTGGATATACCTTTCAGCATTGATGGTACCTTTCCAGATGTGTAAGCTGCCCATGCCACATGCACTCATGCAACCCCATACCATCAGAGATGCAGGCTTCCGAACTGAGCGTGATAACAACTTGGGTTGTCCTTGTCATCTTTAGTCCGGATGACATGGCGTCCCAGTTTTTCCAAAAAGAACTTCAAATTTTGATTCGTCTGACCAAAGAACAGTTTTCCACTTTGCCACAGTACATTTTAAATGAGCCTTTGCCCAGAGAAAACGCCTGCGCATGTTTAGATATGTCTTCTTTTTTGACCTATAGAGTTTTAACCAGCAACGGCGAATGGCACGGTGGATTGTGTTCACCGACAATGTTTTCTGGAAGTATTCCTGAGCCCATGTTGTGATTTCCATTACAGTAGCATTCCTGTATGTGATGCAGTGCCGTCTAAGGGCCCGAAGATCACGGGCATTCAGTATGGTTTTCCGGCCTTGACCCTTACGCAAAGAGATTGTTCCAGATTCTCTGAATCGTTGGATGATATTATGCACTGTAGATGAAAACTTCAAACTATTTGCAATTTTTCTCTGAGAAACTCCTTTCGGATATTGCTCCACTATTTTTCGCCGCAGCATTGGGGGAATTGGTGATCCTCTGCCCATCTTGACTTCTGAGAGACACTGCCACTCTGAGAGGCTCTTTTTATACCCAATCATGTTGCCAATTGACCTAATAAGTTGCAAATTGGTCCTCCAGCTGTTCCTTATATGTACATTTAACTTTTCCGCCCTCTTATTGCTACCTGTCCCAACTTTTTTGGAATGCGTAGCTCTCATGAAATCCAAAATGAGCCAATATTTGGCATGACATTCAAAATGTCTCACTTTCAACATTTAATATATCTATATTCTATTGTGAATAAAATAAGTTTATGAGATTTGTAAATTATTCCATTCCTTTTTTACTCACAATTTGTACAGTGTCCCAACTTTTTTGGAATTGGGTTTGTATAAGGAAATTAGAGATTTATTTTGCATAAAGAAAATAAAGCCTATTTATATGACCTTTAAGTATTGTAACATATTCATCATGACTAAGTGCATTCCTTATCATAAATCATTCACTATTGAAAATGCAAAAAAAAAATTAATTAAAAATGGATATTTAAATATTATATATATATCTAATTTTTTTATATGCAAAGTAAGGAAGGTGTTGACAATATTACCAAGTGCCAAATACAGAATCACTTGGACAAACAAACATATATCCAGATAGCTAACATTTCAAAATCTTTCTGATAACTCCTGTATATGTATTCTTGTGATTGTGAGCATGTGTGTGTGTGCGCGTGTCATTGTATGTAAGTGTGTGGGAGGAAGCATACAAATCATTGAGTATCTAAAAGATTTATAACAGATATAACAAGTAAACTAAAAAAATGGAGGAGGAAAAAAAAAATAGGACAAGACCAGGGAGACAACAGTATTGTAAGCGAGCGATAATGATGACAGATGATAACTAAACAACAATACTTAATAAATAATAGGATCATTAAATATTAGGAAAGGGTGGAGCACAGTGAAGGATGCAAGTATAGTAATGGTATTATTAATAATAATAATACATTATATATAATAAATATTTAATAAATTATTAGGGTTGTCCCTGATCCCTCCGTCGCAACAACATATCATAGCTTAATCCCAAGCCCATGTCACGCCACAGCGGGAGTGCCTTGGAAAGATGCTGCGGGGCAACAGGGCCCAAAGCTCTCCCCCCATCCTCCAAAACACCAGCCATCCATGGCCACTACCTGCATGCCACGCTTGTCTCAGATGTCTGTTATTTATTTATTTACATATGTTTTTTAATGTATAGATGTGTATATGTCTCAGCTAACTTGTGATGCATTAAAAAGGTGAGACGTGTAGTGCAGCCCAGGCCAGGGACCGAGCCCCACCGACCCTTTGTATGTGTCTCCCTTTTTTTTTTTTTTTAGAGAATATATATATGTACACACATATAACATACATACAATCCACAACACATAATACATAGTACGGATATACATACACACACACATACATATACACATGCCAAGAATTTTACTAGGTGTGCATGTATCTTAGCTAATATGTGATGCATTAAAAAAGTGAGGCATGCATGTCAGAACCAGCTAAGGTGAGAGCTCCTGGAAGAAAGAGCTCAGAGAGACGGCGGGGAGACACTAGCCCCATGCCCCACATGATCTCCTCCCACCCATATTTCAACTCCACCATACCAAATACGGACCAGGATGTCACTGGGGACCAGAGGCAGGAAGAAAAAAGAAATAATAATTTTATAAAAAAACCCTTATTACACATATGAGTATAACATTTTCTTATTAGTGCTTTTTTATCGGTGTTGTCCTCCGCCCTTCCCCACAATTCTCAATTATTAATATTCAAATACATATAGTAAATACATAAATAAATGAGTAAATAATTAAGTAAGTGAATGAATGAAAGTGGAGGAGTAAAAAGAAAACAAATGTGTAGATTGCATATGTACATACAAACCATATTCGGTGGTATTATTATAATAGAGATAAAATATATAATAATAAAACTATACATTATATCAATAATATACATCCGTACATGTGTACATACTGTATATACACATACATAAACATATCCACATGCATACTGTATATCTACACATTATATTCATTCCCCTTGTTCCCCTTCTATATCTATGTTTGTACAATTGTTGTTGGGAAAGTGCATGGGTCCGGTGCCAGGTTTCTGATGTATATTAAGAAGTCAGAAATGGATTCCAGATGTCTGTAAATATAAATATATTTTTCTTGTTTGTGTATGTTATTTTTTCTAATGCAATATATTCTATTAGAAGGTTAGTCCAGTAGTTGATATGTATAAATTTTTTGATTTCCAGTTTAACAGAATTATTTTTATGGCGATAGTTAGAGAGATGAGGAGTGGAATTTTGTATTTAATCGGAAGATTATCAATTTCTGTAGTATTACCCAGTAAACAAAGTGATGGAGACAGAGGAATCCTACAGCCCATAATGATGGAAAGTTTATCGGTCACTAATATCCAAAATGAGCAAACAGGTTGGCAGGTCCATGTGGCATGCAAATAGTCATCGGTGCTGCCCAGTGTGCATTATGAGCATATATCTGTGTCGCTTAGACCCATTTTAAATTTTTTCCTTTGAGTGATGCGTGTCCTGTGAATTATCTTGTACTGTATTAGTTGTAGGTTTGTATTGCTAGTCATAGAAAATATATTACTACAGATTTATTTTCCAGGAGTCGCTGTTGGGGGAGAAAGCCAAATCATTTTCCCATTTAGCAATTGGTAAAGTTATTGTTGTATTGGTATTTAATATAAGTTTATAGAGTTTGGATATTAATTTTTTAGAATTGGTGAGTTTCAATATCTCTTCCATCAACTGAGAGGGATGCAGTGGGTTATTTATTACATTAATCTTGGATTTGATTATGGATTTTATTTGTTGATACTGGAGATACTGTTCTCCCCCAAGACCATATTTCTGGCCTAGTGTGTTAAATGATATAAGCTGGTTATTTTGAAATAAATGATAGAGGTGTGTTATTCCTTTTTGTTGCCTTGATTGAAAATAGATACGGAGGGCCAGGTCCAAGGATAGGAGAGACCAGGGACTGAGGCAGAGCCGGCGGAGCTGAGGACCACCACAGCAGAGCAGACGGGACCGAAGATCCCCACGGCGGAGCAGAGAACCACCAAAGCCAGACAGTAGACCACCCCGGCGGGGCAGAGGACCACCACGGCGAGGCAGAGGACCACCAGAACCAGACAGTAGACCACCAAGGCGGGGCAGAGGACCACCACGGCGGAACAGACGGGACCGAAGATCCCCCTGGCGGAGCAGAAGACCACCAGAACCAGACAGCTATAGACCACCACGGCGGAGCAGAGAGAACAGGAAACCTCCTGGTGAACCACACCGATCAGGAGACCATGGCGGAGACTGTAACAACGAGAGAGCAGAGACAGACAACACAGACAGAACATTGGGGTTGATAGACAAGACTGAGCGTTCAGGGGCAGGCTCCCTGGCTGGGTCGGGACAAGACAAAGGTTCACAAACTGCCTCCATAACCAGTTTGTGGACAGGACAGGATGAGGATTCCCCGACGGCCTCCATAGCCGTGAAAGGACAGACAAAGAGTTCCCAGACGACCACCTTGGCCGGAACAAGACAGACAGAGAATTCATAGGCGGCCTCCTTGGCCGGAACAAGACAGACAGAGAGTTCATAGACGGCCTCCTTGGCCGGAACAGAACAGACAGAGAGTTCATAGGCGGCCTCCTTGGCCGGAACAGGACAAGCAGAGAGTTCATAGACGGCCTCCTTGGCCGGAACAGAACAGAAAGAGAGTTCATTGGCGGCCTCCTTGGCCAGAACAGGACAAACAGAGAGTTCATAGACGGCCTCCTTAGCCGGAACAAAACAGACAGAGAGTTCATAGACGGCCTCCTTGAACAGAACAGACAGAGAGTTCATAGGCGGCCTCCTTGGCCGGGACAGAACAAACAGAGAGTTCATAGGCGGCCTCCTTGGCCGGGACAGAACAGACAGAGAGTTCATCGACGGCCTCCTTGGCAGGAACAAGACAGACAGAGAGTTCATAGACTGCCTCCTTGGCCAGAACAGGACAGGCAGAAAGTTCATAGCTGGATACTACTGACACCTTGGAGGTTCTGAAGCGGATTGTCGCCAACTTTGGAGGTTCTGCAGTAGTGCCCTCAGGATACAGGGAGAGCTCGGCAAAGGTTTCTTCGACCCTGACATGACAGGTCGAATGTGCGTTTCTAGGCGCCACCACCACGCAAGGAGCTGAAGCGAGCACCGCCGCTTCGGAAGGTTCTGCAGCACGCGCCGCCACCTCTGGAGAAACTGCAGCGGGCACCATCGCTTCGGGGGAACATAGCAGCGAGCACCACCACCTCAGGAGAAACTGCTTCAGCCACCTACTCTGCAGACCTGATAGTGGGTGCTACCGCCTCTGGGAGTTCTGTGGAGGTGAATGCAGCCCAAACACAACAAAAGGCGATCCCATCAGGGGAAACACTTCAGACAATTCAGGGGAATTAGTTCATGAACAGAAGAGTTAAAGTGAGTGGGTTTGGGGATACCAGCGGTGCGTGCAGACACCAGCGGTGCATCCCTCACACTGGATACCAGACTGGGATACCGAAGGACTGACCTTGAGAATCTGGGTGTGGAAGACAGGACGTGACATGACTCTGGATGATCAGCTGTGATGCAACGTGATTTTGGATGAATAACTGAGGCGTGACATGACCCTGGACGAACAGTTGAGACGTGGCGAGACTCTGGACGAACACCTGAGACATGATGAGACTCTAGAAGATCAGCTGTGACATGACGTGACTCCGGAAGGATAGATATGACTTGACTTGACTCATGAAGATCAGCTTTGACTTGACTTGACTCATGAAGATCATCTGTGACTTGACTTGACTGAGGAAGATCAGCGGTGACTTGACTTGAATCAGGAAGATCAGCTGTGACTTGACTCGATCAGGAAGATCAGCTGTGACTTGACTTGACTCAGGAAGATCAGCTGTGACTTGACTCGACTCAGGAAGATCAGCTGTGACTTGACTCGACTCAGGAAGATCAGCTGTGACTTGACTTGACTCAGGAAGATCAGCTGTGACTTGACTTGACTCAGGAAGATCAGCTGTGACTTGACTCGACTCAGGAAGAACAACTGTGACTAGACTTGACTCATGACGATCAGCTGTGACTAGACTTGACTCAGGAAGATCAGCTGTGACTTGACTTGACTCAGGAAGATCAGCTGTGACTTGACTCAGGAAGAACAACTGTGACTTGACTCGGGAAGAACACTGGACTAGACTCGGGAAATCAACTGTGACTAGACTTGACTCGGGAAGATTAGCTGTGACTAGACTTGACTCATGAAGATCTGTTGTGACTTGACTAGACTCATGATAATGAACTGTAACTTGACTTGACTCATGACGATCAACTGTGACTAGACCAGACTCATGATCAACCGTGACTTGACTGAACTCAGGAAGATCAACTGTGACTAGACTTGACTCATGACGACCAGTTGTGACTTGACTAGACTAATGCATATCAGTTGTGACTAAACCTGACTCAGGATAATGAACTGGAACCTGACCGGACTCATGACGATCAGCTGTGACTTGACGGCGCTCAAGATGGGCAGCTGTGACATGACGGGGTGCCGTGGTGTCCGCCATTTTGCGATCAGGCTCCACTGTCGCCGCCATCTTGTGAGCGTGCTATGGTTTAGAGATGCCATTTCAGTCACAGACACGGTGTCGCTTTCCTCCTCCGCGTCACCCACAGTAAACAAAGAGCCAACAGACAACAAAGCATAATCCATCAGGTCCCTTAAACTACAGTTAAATTCCTCTCCAGGTAACCAAGATTTCGTGGGTTCATTGAGTCCAAAACGGAACAAGTCTTTAAACAAAATTTCATCATACAGTGGAACCTGATAAGATAATACACAGAACCGGTGAACATACTCCTCAATAGAAAGGCCTCCTTGCCGAAGATGTAGTAGCTGGGTGACTGGGTCCATACCTGGCCAGAGTCCACTGGAAAAGCCGCTGGATCCTTGTTGGGCTGAGTATTCTGTAACGGGGCTGACAAGACGTGAGACATGTGGATCCATCTGCAGGCTTTATTTAAGAGACGTGGTAAACAGGCAGGGTCAAAACACTGGCAAACAGGTATATAGCGGGCAAAACACAAGAATAGTCCTAGGACTAACGTAGGTCACCGATAAGCAGACAGAATCACAGGGGCGAGACGAGAGGGAGAAATCCAAGAAAACAGGCAAAGATCAAAAACCGCAAAAACAGGCAAGGCGGCAAAACAAGGAAAACACGGAGACTCGGAAAGGGGAACAGGCTAAACAATACTCAGCCGAGAAATGTGGTAAGAGTGGGTGTTATATAACGAGTGAGGTAATTAGAAACAGCTGTGCGCAATGAGTGCAATCAGGGCAGTGTGCAAAATGTGCAAAGAATGATGGGATATGTAGTCCGGGATGACATGCAACAGTTTGTGTAGTGCGAGAGTCAATGTAAAGGAAAGGGTGACATCTGGTGGTGAATAAACGGAAGTCCATGAACCGAATTTGTGACAGGAAGAGTTTAATAATAATAACCATATTAAAGTCTCCTGCAATAATTATATTATTCGTGTCACATATTAATGAAAATAATTTATGAAAAAAAGATGGGTCGTCATTGTTTGGTCCATAGATATTAGCTAAAGTATATGTTTTGTGGTTAATGGATACAATAATGATGATAAATCTCCCTTCTGGGTCAGTGATGAATGTATTGAGGATCAATGGAATATTTTTATTTATCAAGATTGAAACTCCTCGTTGTCTGCTATTGTATGTTGATGAGAATGCATTGTGAAACTGTTTAAATTTAAAATGTCCAAGTTCTGAGTTTGAAATGTGTGTTTCCTGCAGAAAGCATATATCTGCACCTATTTTCAACAGGTGGTTAATTATTGAGGTCTTATTTGCCTGGGTATGGAGGCCACGCACATTCCACGATACAAGTTTAAGTGGTTGCATAATTATAATTATTTGTTATTCGAGAGGTAGCAGAAGAGGGGGAAAAAAAATCGAGTGCAGTTATCTAGGAGCTGAACATATATATTTAGACAGTCTGCGTTGAGATGACGTGTTTATGTGTAGATGTATGTCCATGTGTTAAGTGTGAAGTTACGTGCGTGTACATATAAACAAATACTTTACAATAAAACAAAACAGACAAGTACGGCATTAGATTCATTGCGTGAGTTTAAAGGCAGGTGGAAATCGAGCGGGTGTGTCATGTAAATATATTTTTCACTGTTTATTTAATATTATGAGGTGAGTTAAAAGAACCATGGGGTGATGTTGGATTCGCGGTAGAGTTGTCCTTCGATGTAGAGTTTGTCCACAATCATATTTGCACGTTCATTGTTCTGTCTATGTCTTTTCATGATGGGGTAGAGAATTTTGCGACGTTAGTTTATTTCATGTAAATATTTCATTTAATTGTAAATAATAAATGTAAAGATTTAAAAAAAAAAAAAAATGTTTTATACAGAAATCATTGTATTACAGAGCTTTTTAACGAATTAAAAAAAAAAAAATTTTTGCAATAATGAGAATATAGTGTAAACCACCATGGAAAATTTGCTTATTTGTCATAAAAAATAATTACAAGACAAAAAAAAATAAAGAAAGTAATAATTAGTCCTAAAACTGGGCTTGTTTAAGTTATTAAAGAAAATGGGCGTATTATATTATATAATACATATATATATATATATATAATTATATTTTTGTTTTTTTTTTTTTTTTTTTGGGAATGAAATAACAAATGGCATTTAATTTCAGTTCACACAGGCACAAGTGGAGATAACAACTGCCAACAGTGTGATCAATCAATAGAACACAAAAAACCCAACTTAAAAACTAAGAATTTTTTTACTGCAGAGTATTTGGATGAGATTAGCTGATATTACATGGCATGAAACGCTGTGCTCACACCCAAAGTGCCTCATTTCAAAGTAATTGCATACTACATATTTATAATCAGGCCTCTAGCTGTTATACAGAGGGACAATCCTGTCTATTGTAGCCCTGCATATGGGACATTTCTTCGGTTCGGGCAGGGCCCTATAGCACTCCTCACAGGAACACACGTGACCACACTCTAGAAACACGCATGAGCGCTCACGATTCAAGCATACTGTGCATGAAGTAGGAGACAAATCCTCCTCTGCCAGGTGGAGCTCCTGCAAACGTTTGCTCTGCCACTTCCTGTACTCGTCCAGCAGGCTGCGTTCTTTCCTCCGCTCCTTTCGCAGCACGTACTGCCGCCACAGCAGGTAGAATAGTGTGGCGCAGGCAGTCAAGCCAAACAGCACCGTCAAGACCCTCCAGATCCGCAGGTGACCCTCTTGCTTACTCAGGAGCGTGTCATAGTCCAGCCGGCTGAGGAAGTACCGCAGGCCCTGTTTAGGGGGTTGAAGACGAACCAGGTTGTTGTCCAGCACCAGCTCCCCAACGCCCGTCATGCTGGAACCCAGACGCAGCATTTCTTCGGTCTCCTGGATGCCCTGCGGCCGCTCGCCGCTGATGAAGTGGCTGATGACGTTGGTCAGAGACTGCTGGGAGGGGTGAAAGTTCTCATAGGTGGTCTCCAGATCTAATTCGGCTGCATCGAGTGAACGGACCACTCGCACTGTCGTGGGAACGGTGTCATCATGTGGGGCGAGGTCAAAGGGCACGGTGTTGGTGCGTTGGTGGATGACCTTTTCACAATCATTCCTAAAAGAAAGATGCATTAGCAGATTAAATAAGGTATATACAGTTACTGCTAGTGAAAATTATATTTTTATTATAAATTACCGATGCTGCATAGGGAAACATAAAATGATTAAAACAGTAAACATTAAATATTTAAATAAATGGGAAAGTCTAATAAAAATTAAATAAAGTGTAATGTAAATGTAAATAAAGTATAATTATAAACATTTATCATAAATATTATTTATTAAAGTATCTCTATTTAAACAGATAATTAAAAATGTTAATTATATCACAGTATAAAAAAAATGAAAGAGTATAAGTAGTATTTAAATGAAATTTTACACATTTTAATTCTAAAAAAAAAATATTTAAAAAATAATATTTATTTAAATATTATGTATATTTAAATAAAGAACATTAAAAATATAATTATGTGAAACTAAATATTTAGAAATAGTACTTTATATTAAAACAATAATGAATATGTATAATAAATATTTAAATACAATTAAAAGTTCGCAAAAACGTGGTAAGGATTAAAAACATAATAAAATGTAAATTATGAAAAACTAAACTATAATAATTAGTATTATTAGAGGAAACTACACACAACACATTTTCTAATTATGTATACTTAAATAACTTAAAAACTTTAAATAAAAGGTTTTTTTCGTTTTGTTTACGGGTGGAGACGTGCTGTTATCGCGTTTGGTCCTCGTTCTGTATCGCGTATCTGTTCAGTGTCTGAGCTTGCTTGGCCATTGTTGTGAAAAATAAGGAAAGTTGTCCAGATGAATAATTTAGTATTGTGTTAGGACGGGTATAAAAGCTTTTTAGTTTACCGCAGCAGCGGTCCGGGACGGTCTCCGCGTGTGCAGACCGAAGCGTAAAGACCATCGACTCCACCGGGCAGGGATACCAGCAAAGGATAAGTATCGCTTTTTATGTCTCCTCTTTCCTACTACTTTTTTCACTTCTGTTTCAGTTTTTATAAACATTTCTTACTATGTGTAAGTAAATTGTTGTTTTTTAGCATGTGTGTTTGGCAGTGTTATTTTTTTAGGATTACTGATAAACTAATGTAGTTTGATTTGTATTTGTTATTTATTTAATTTGAGTTAAATTATGTCTGAATTTATCATGTCTGTATAGGTATTTTATTAAGTTTCATTTTATTTAATTTGAGTTATTTTAATACTTCAACAAACTAAATGGAAATGAGATAATATATATATTGAATGTATAAATGTGTGTATATTATAATATATATATATATATATAATATATATATCTATACACACAGACTATATATATATATATAATATATATCTATATACCACATACTACATGTAGGTGTGTATGGTTGTACATACACATATGTAGTTGTTTTTTTGTGTTTGGCTTAGTGTTATGTTAGAATCAATATTATACTCATAACTTTTGTTCTTTTAATATTTTGAATAGTTTTTAGCTTAATTTTTTTGTTTTCATTTAAATGTTTAGTTTTGAAATGTTGTTGTATGAATTTGTCATTTTTTATTTAATTTATTTTGTTTTCTTAAAAGCTTTTACTTTTAGTTGTAATGACTTTTTCTTATTTGTGTATGTTTGACTTATTTTCAGCTTTATTTTTTTGTTTTCATTTAAATGTTTTAGTTTTGAAATGTTGTTGTATGCATTTGTCATTTATTTAATTTATTTTATTTTCTTAAATGTGTGTGTGTGTGTATATATAGATTTATAGAGTTTTAGCTTAAATTACTTTTTCTTATTTGTAAGTCGCTTTGGATAAAAGAGTCTGCTAAATGACTAAAAGTAAAAGTAAGTAAAAGTATAAGTAGTATTTATAAAGTTTTAGTTTTTAGTTTTATTTAGTTTTAGTTACAATTGATGTTGTGTTGGCTATTTGTCAGTCGCTTTGGATAAAAGCGTCTGCTAAATGACAAATTTTTTTTTATTTATGTTTAAATGACCTTAAAACCTTCTGATATTATACCTGGATCAGTGAAATACTTGTAGACAAATACAAATTGTGGCCATGCATGAATTTCTTTAGAGACCTAAAAAAAACTGATAATGGAATGGAAAATACCCATAGTATAGTGTATAAATTATATACATTATAAACATGTACCATATATGTGTTGTTCGATTCCACACCATCTTCTTCTCTTTTAGGGTTAACCTCTCAATGACCCCTTTACAGTTGCCTACAAACTGACTATTCAAGGTCTCCTTCACTGAGCGCACAACACCTAAAGAAACACAGTATGAGAAAAACATTTTTTAAACATTAACACCATTTATACATAATTATTTCCCAGTGAACCATTATTGTATCAACATCAGCAAAGTGCAACACTAGTTTTATTTTAGAAGCCATACCTTCAATAACTGCATAAGGAACACATTTTCCTGGAGCTTCATCGAGGAAGGTTTTGAGATCTGGATTTAATGGCATCTTCTTGGCCTCCTGTTAAACAACACGCTTAATAAGATCTAATTCTTCTAGTGATAGTGCCATTGAAAGAAATGCACCAGGGGTGTTTGGTTACCCTTAATCTCGCTACATGGCTCGACTTCTTCCTGTATATGCTGTACAAGACAGCAGTCAGAGCCGAGCTAGTGGCCAGCAACACAATCTGTGCTGTCGAGGGTTTGCCGCTGGTCTCCATCCTTCAATCCGACCAGCTGAGTATGAAAACAAATGTGTAATATCTCACACTAATAATAAACACATATAGACATAGGACAACAAGATAAACAACTTCTCAAAGTTTGGTGTCAACAACAACATACCCATTCCTAGCTTATCAACAAGGCATTTTTCAAAAGGTTAAATCTTTGTATTTACATTTTTAAATCTATATATTGTCTATATTTTTAGTTGCTCATTTTTTTATTTTTTACAGATATTGTAGGTAACTATCAAAAACACAACAGCTGTAAATTAGCTTGGATGGCTAGCAGTGCCTTCCGAAAACGACCAGCTTAAATATACGCTCTCAAAACGCAAAATCTTTTATTATAATATTTTAGAAACTCACGATATTGGTAATTGAAATAATACTTAAATTGGTCAACAGGACAAACATGCACCGAATAAAAGGTTTTTTGACTACCTTCGCTAAAGCTGTGCTGGTGTACAACTCGCTGTCAACTCAAGCCCCTTCATAATAAAAGTCCTCGGCAGCGAACTGTCTCTGCTTCAGGCGTGCAGACCAAAGCAGCTATTACAAAGATCTGGTGCGAATGATGAAAGACTAGACCGTGTTAGAATTGTATAATATATTTAGAAAATTAACCCACATACACAGTGCTATTTTAATAGATTTACATTTACATTACATTTAGCAATTTAGCAGACGCTTTTATTCAAAGCGACTTACAAATGAGGACAATAAAAAGCAGTCAAAACTAACAAAAGAACAACAATATATAAGTGCAAATGACAAGTCTCGGTTAGCCTAACACAGTACACGTAGCAAGGTGTGTGTGTATATATATATACACCTTGCTACGTGTACTGTAAACACCACAACTGGCTTCTATTTTAAAATAATAGTGTTTTTAATTGATCAAGCTGACTGCTGTCTTTTAAACAAGCAGAGAGTGATAGTTTCCAGAAAACTACAATCAGAGACTGAGTCGAATCTAAATCTAATATATATATAATATATATCTTATATATTATATTATATTACACACTCACACACACAAACACACACAAACACACGCACACACAAACAAAGAAAAACAAGTAGATAGAATAGAAAAAATAGAAAGCTAGTGTTTGTTTTTTGAAAATGAAAAAGATAAATATAGATAAAGTAGAATTAAAATAGAATAGAAAATGCTAGAGTTAGAGGGTCAAATAAAGGTGGAACAGATGTGTTTTGAGTCGTTTGTTGAAGATGGGTGAGGACTCAGCTGCTCGGATTGAGTTGGGCGGGTCATTCCACCAGGAGGGAACAGTTAATGTAAAAGTCAGTGAAAGTGATTTTGTGCCTCTTTTAGATGGCACAATAATACGCCATCTAATTAATGATGGTTAATTAATTAATTAATAGATAAAGACCTCTACTACATTATAGAGAGAAAAATATAGAAACTTGAAAGTACTGCTTTACTAGCTGTATTTAACGGTTGAATACATTTATTTATTTATTTTCATTGTTATAAATCCCAGTGAATAAGTGCAGAACATACCAAATCCAACAGGAATGTAGAAAGGACTTTTATGATAAAGTTATACTTATTTATTTATATATTTTTTTGAGGTGTTTCATACAGAATTTCATTTTCTGGTTTTAAAATGGACATTTCTTTAAAAAAATAATTTACATTTTGTTGTAAAGAAGGCAAATTTAGTCTAAACAGTCTAGATCTGGTTCAAACGTTTTTAGATTCGACTCAGTCTCTGATTGTAGTTTTCTGGAAACTATCACTCTCTGCTTGTTTAAAAGACAGCAGTCAGCGTGATCAATTAAAAACACTATTATTTTAAAATAGAAGCCAGTTGTGGTGTTTATCAGTCGTATTTTTGAACGACTCTCTTGAATGAATGGTTCAAAGATTCACTCATTGTACACTTAATGGCATCGCCACCTACTGGTAAAATGATGGAACATTGCTACTGTACAGTCATCGAAGTGAACGAGTGTTTTTTGTGGTGTACACAGAATCAAACGATTCGAGTCACTGGGATAAATAAAAAATCCCGCTAGAATCATGCCGTCTTTCCTTGGAGTCGATTCCCTGAGTGGAGTCGGCACTCGATTCACAACGTTTTGAAATCAAAGAATCGATTCTCTGTGGGAAAGTCCTAGCTCCACCCTGTTTGCAGGCGAAGGCGCGAAAACAGGATAGACAAACATTTCAAAAGTACAATAGCTCAAAATGTTTTGTACGCTAAGTTATATTAATACATTTCAGTCAATACCTAATTACTCAGTATTTAAAGGGGTCATATGATGCGATTTCAAGTTTTCCTTTCTCTTTGGAGTGTTACAAGCTGATTGTGCATAGATAAGATCCCTGAAGTTGCAAAAGAGTAAAGTCTCAAAACCAAAGAGATATTCTTTATCAAAGTTAAGACTCTGCCACGCCCCCCTAAAACGGCTCGTTCTAACACGCCCCCACATGTCTACCTCACTATGTGGAAATATTTGCATAATGAGCGAGAGAGAGAGCGCGAGAGAGAGCGATAGAGAGAGCGATAGAGAGAGCGATAGAGAGGGAGAGCGAGAGAGGGGGTCACATCACAGTGGAGTCAGCTGTCTTAACCGTGGCTTGTGTACTGCAAACACATACCAGCTTCATCACTGTGTCTGTCACGCGACTCTGTTCCCCTTTCGGGCTCTGTCTTTACATTTATTTTGAAAGATGAAGCTCGCGATTATGGTACGGGGCGTTACATTTGTTCGGCCAATCACAATGCACTGGGTCAGCTGGCCAATCAGAGCAGACTGCGCTTGTCGGAAGGAGGGACTTTGTAGAAAACGAAAGCGCTTTGAGAGAGCGGGGCAAGAGGACTACAATATTACAGTATTTGAAAATAATAGTTTTTGACCTAAAGATGTGGTCAACATATTAGTACACAAATACACAAAATAATGATCTTTAAAAGAGCATCATATGACCCCTTTAAACTCAAACACTGAATGTTAGCCACCAGAAAGCTAGTTATGGATGGAGGGAAATATATGAAATGTAATGGCTCATTAGGAAAGAAATTTTTAACGAATGACATGGAAATGTTACAGTTTGTTGTTTAGGTTTTTATGTTCAGTAATTGGTATTGCTTGGTCAGAGTCTTTGGCTGTCGTTGTGTTTAAATATTACACTAAAATGTGTTTATCTGTGTGTTTATACTGTAGATGGCAGTGTTGTGTTGATTCATGCTGAGAGAAAGCCAACCAAAGAACGATAGAATTAAAAGCTAATATTCAAGTTCTCTCCTCATCAATGGGCCATTGAGTTAATGCAAATATGTATTTCAATATTATGAAAGAAACAGCATGACCGCATCATTAATAAATTGTAAGTCCTGAGTTGCTAACAATAGCGCAACAGCATGAACTTCTGTTTGAATTTGCATGATAAATACTGACAGCCACAAAGATTCAGTACAAAACTATTCATCAGTTATATAATGAATGATCCATTCATAAAGAACTTTCAGTCTCATGATCTTCAGCAACACAAATGCACCATTCATTCTTAAAGGCACAATATGTAAGATTTTTTTTAATTAAAATATCCAAAAACCACTAGAATGGTGTTATATATTTTGCTGACTTGTGTACTTGCATTATCCCAAATGTTTCGAAGAATGTTTAAATCCAGAGAAATAAGCAATTTTAACTAGTGATACGGACCGTGTCCATAGTGTCATTGTGTCGCCTGCCAATGACGTCATAACCCCTCGATTTCCGGTTTTGTTTTGTAGAAATTGTGGAAACACCAAAGACACTTTAATATGTTTAATATGTTTAATATGTAATATGGTGATGACCGCACAGAGTGGCATTATAACAGAACTTTCAAACGTATCTAGTATGATAAAACAGCGCTGCTTTACCCCACATACGCACGACCGGAAGGAGCGGAAGCGGTCGACTGTGGCATAATAAAAGCTCCGCTGCTTTCGAGCCGTGTGTCACGCTCGTTCAGCGGCCTCGTTTCACTTAGACGACTTTCAGCCTCACCCTGCTTCATACTACTATGTTAATAAATCATTAGCTCATCCATGAACATGATTTCTGCCCCAGTCCCGTTGGATTGCTTCGGCTGTGGGGATGAAGACCACAACTCCCATGATTCCACACTCCGTCACCGCGTCATCAAACTACGCCTTTGTCTATTTGTTTATTTTGAATACGTGCCCTCTAGCGGCGAAAATTACATATTGTGCCTTTAAGCACAACAATTCACAAGATAAAAACAAGCAGTTTTTGTTGATGAAAAGCCTATTTGAGTATTAATAAACTTTAAACCAATGAAGATCAAACACAGGGTTTAAAACAGACTTGATGCATTTCATTTACCATAGTTATAAGTCAGATGATTTCAAACTGACAGTGCAAAGCTGCTTGATGATTGATGAGCTCTGCACAGTGGAAATGGAAGACAAATGAGAAACTTTTTTTTTTTTTGCTCTAGGATGGCTTACAATGAAAAAAATCTGGCATGCTGATGGGATGATTTTTGTGTAGCCCATCTCTACAGAAGACAACCTCCAGAATATGATAACGGAAAAACATAGCATAGAGTATATTACATTTTTACTAAGTAATGTTACATTTTATAAAACAAAGCATGTTGAGACCTCAAGCTGCTGTGATTTGGTTGGTTGTCAGGTATGAGATATGTAAATGTATTGATTATTTTAATTATACATTTTATAGATTTATTAAATTACATGGTATGTTCAGTAGGAGGTGAAGCTGTTTCATATTTTGTCATTTTTTTAAAATGTATTTCCCCCCCCAGATATTTACACTTCTCAGCTTAATTCTCTGCTGGTGTTCGACTATCAGGGCTACATTGACACCATTTGGAAGAAGGCACCCTTTTATGATAGCCAGGTAAAGTAATTCTTGTTCTCTGGATATTTATAAAAATTTTTAAACAATGGCCATTTATTATGAAGTGATGAATGTGAGGCTACAGTTAGACATAGCCCAAAACAATGATGAAAGTAAATTTTTTATATTTTAGATCACAACTAAAGTTTATTATTATTGTTAAAACAACAATAAAGAGTTGTATTGCAGATTATGTTGTTGTGTGTGTTGTATTCTAAAGGTCATTTGTTATTTTGTATGTTGTCATTTTGTGTTATTTATTATAAAAATTGTTGTATTTAAATGAAAGTAACTGTGGCCATTTAGAATGCAAACCTTGGCATGAATAATAATAATTTAAGCAGTTTGGTTTAAATTACAGCAGTAGTTTTACAGGATTTTGGGTTTAGAGCAAACTTTAACCAGAATGCTTGAGGAACATCAACAAAGTGCTGCTGTGCAAGAACTGTAAATATTGCATTAGAGTAGTGGTCTGAAATAAATCTCATGAGTTTGTCAGGCCATTCAGAACTTTAATAAGTTCCTCAAAAACATGAGTAATTCAGTTAATCAAAATGGGTTGTTTGCCTGCCAAAAAGTGATGTGCTGTTCAGTGATGGCTGGCTAATGCGAACATCAAGCAGAAGCCAGAAACACGAGAGAAATGACCTTTCCACATCAACAGCTGACTCACCGGAGGACGGTTTAACATTACTCACCTCAGTTCAGCAAACTGTTAGTGTTGTGTAGTGTGCTGTTTCTTAGCCCTCAAGATACTCATGCAAGAGACACAGTGCCCACTCAAGCATGGACTGGAGAAAGTGGAGACAGATGGCAACAAACAGGAAGATACCAGATGTGTCTGTTTTAGTGCTGTAGAGCACATTGATGAAGGTGTGCAGGGATGCAGATGTACAATACACATGGACTTGTGCTTTAAACTAAAATTACAGCACTTTTCCAGATGGATTGTACAGTATTTACATGAAACCATGTAAACATTTGGATGGGTTCTTGTGATTTTTGGGAACTCCATAATGCTCCATGATGTGTGGCCTTGTTTGAGGGTTCTCGGTTTAATTTAATGGTCACAATAGGCTGATTAATTTAATGGGAAAATATCTAAGATGGCAACAGTTTTTTAAGTAATTGACTGAGAAAACGCCATTATTTTATCATCTTAATTACAATCCTCAGGACTGACCGATCATTTTCGTCTCGGCTTAGTTTTTCTTAAAAAGTTGATGGCTCAACGGAGGATGATAATTCATCTTTTAGACTGAATATAACGGAGTATCTGTTAAGCTTTCATGCACATTGCCAATGTAAGTTAGGGCACATACAGTGGTGTGAAAAAGTGTTGGCCCCCTTCCTGATTTCTTATTTTTTTGCATGTTTGTCACACTTTAATGTTTCAGATCATCAAACTAATTTAAATATTACACAAAGATAATGCAAGTAAATACAAAATGCAGTTTTTAAATTATAATTTCATTTATTAAGGGAAAAAAGCTGTCCAAACCTACGTGGCCCTACGTGAAAAATTAATTGCCCCCTCCTGTTAAATCATGAAAGAACTGCAATTAACCACATTATTTTAGAAAGCTGAGTTAAATTTCACTAGCCACACCCAGGCCTGATTACTGCCAGACCTGTTGAATCAAGAAATCACTTAAATAGAACCCGTCTGACAAAGTGAAGCATGCTTAAATAGCAACACATTATGCCGCGATCTAAAGAAATTCAAGAACAGATGAGAATCAAAACAGTTGACATGTATCATCCTGGAAAGGATTATAAAGCCATTTCTAAGGCTTGGGACTCCAGCGAACCATGGTCAGAACCATTATCCACAAATTGAGAAAACATGGAACAATGGTGAACCTTCCCAGGAGTGGCCGGCCAACCAAAATTATTCCAAGAGCACAACGATGACTCATCCAAGAGGTCATAAAATAACCTAGAACAACATCTAAACAACTGCAGGCCTCACTTGTGTCAATTAAGGTCAGTGTTCATGATTAAACAATAAGAAAGAGACTGGGCAAAAAAACAGCATCCATGGGAGAGTTCCAAAGCAAAAACCACTGCTGACCAAAAAGAACACAAAAGCTCATCTCTCATTTGCCAAAAAATATATTAATTATCCCCAAGACTTTTGGGCAAATTCTGTGGACTGATGAGACAAAAGTAGAACTTTTTTGGAAGGTGTGTGTCCCAATACATCTGGCATAAAAGTAACACTGCACTTCAGAAAAAGAACATCATACCAACAATAAAATATGGTGGTGATAGTGTGATGGTCTGGGGCTGCTTTCAGCTTCAGGACCTGAACGACTTGCCATAACTGACGGAACCATGAATTCTACACTCTATCAGAAAATCCTGAAGGAGAATGTCCGGCCTTCAGTTTGTGACCTCAAGCTCAAGCGCAATTGGGTTATGTAGCAGGACAATGATCACAAACACACCAGCAAATCCATCTCTGAATGGCTCAAGAAAAACAAAAAGAAGGTTTTGGAGTGGCTAAGTCAAAGTATGGACTTAAATCCGATTGAGATGCTTAAAACAGTCCATTCATGCTCGAAAACCCACCAATGTGGCTGAATTAAAACAATTCTGCAAAGAAGAGTAAGCCAAAATTCCTCCACAGTGATGTGAAAAACTCATTGCCAGTTATCACAAACACTTGATTGCAGTTGTTGCTGCAAAGTGTGGCACAACAGTTATTAGATTTAGGGCGCTACTTTTTCACGTAGTGCCAGGCAGGTTTGGACAGTTTTTTCCCTTAATAAATAAAATCATTTATTTAAAAACTGCATTTTGTATTTACCTGCATTATCTTTGTGTAATATTAAAATTTGTTGGATGATCTGAATCTTTTAAGTGTGACAAATATGCAAAAAATGTAAAACCAGGAAGGGGCCAACACTTTTTCACACCACTATATATATTGATTTCCACTGCAAATCTGTTTACTGAAAAAGGGTTTGTGGAAAGTGATACACCCTCAAGTGACCAAAAAGCAATTAAATCTGATTTTTTTTTTTTTAACAAATGGAATAAATAATTTTATTCAGCAAGGATGATCAAAAGTGACAGTAAAGACATAAAAATGTCAAAGGAATCCTCAAAGATCCCTGTATCATGGTTTTCCACAAAAATATTAAGCAGCTCAGCTTTTTTCAACATTGATAATAATTAGAAATGCTTCCTAAGCAGCAAATCCGAATATTAGAATATTTTCTGAAGGATCATGTGACATGAAGACTGGAGTAATGATGCTGAAAATTCAGCTTTGCCATCAATGATAAAAATCACATTTTAAAGGGTCTATTATGCTTTTTCACCGTTTTTTAATTTTAGTCAGTGTGTAGTGTGTATGTTTGGGCATAAAAGATCTAGAAAGTTACAAATCTCAAAGTCCACTCCGAAGGGAGATATTTCGTTTTTAAAAAAATTCCCTTTTCAAGAACTACAACGAATGGATCGTTTGGACTACAGCGTTTGTTTTCAGGCTTTGTGATATCACAAAGCGGCTCATTGGAATATCATTACAAATAATTCCCGCCTACGGAGATTTGAATGGTTGGGGGGTGGGGAGGGGCGCGGTTGTGGTTAGAACGCTTGGTTGAATGAGCGCATCAGACAAGACGGATGGAAAGAAGACAGGGGGCTGCAGGTTAGTGCATCAGAGGAAAACCAAGAAAGAGCGGATGTGCGTAGCTTCGCATTTCGGCATGTATAGACAATTCTGACCACGGTATAACACGATGTAGGCTGGCGACTGCGGCATTAATTTTTTATAGGAAAATAAAGTATTTGAATTTAACAGAAGTGGGCGACAGCTTCTCGTCTGGAACGCTGTTTTTTCACACGCCGTGCCCAAACGTCTTTGTTTGGCTTCGAAAGCGGATGATGTCAGGGAAACAGTGGTTGAAATTGATTTTTTTAACTCTGTTCTGGAGCATATAAACCAATTTTGCTTATTGTGTGCTGCGCCATTTTACTCGAGGCAGCTTGCCACAAACATATAGGGAGTACAGTGCCGGATTCGCCAAAAGCTTTGGTTGAAAGACGGAGCAAGGGGAGTGGCAGTACTGAAACACCGTCTAAGCTGTTCACCAGTCACAACGCACTGGGACAGCTAACCAAGCACAACACATTTTGTTTTTCGGAAGGCGGAGCTTCATCAAAGCTGGAACTAATCGAGTTGTTTGTGCCAGGCTGGGGAGAAAGGGATTTTAATAATGTAAATTATGTGAAAAATAATGCGTTTTTCGAAACCACCAAGCATGAGAGCATGTTCTCGTACACCCCCAAAACAAAATCAAGACACTGTAAAAGAGCATAATAGGACCCATTTAAAAAGATAATCAAATAGAAAACAGTTTCCACAGGCATTACTATTTTTTTTACTGTATTTTTGATCAAAGAAATGCAACTTGGTGGAGCATAAAAGACTTATTTAAAAAAAAAAAACATGAAAAAATCTTAACAACCCCAAACATTTGAACTGTAGTGGAATCCTGACTGAGCACATTACAAATAATTGGATTCAAAACAATACATTCCATACTTTTCAATCAATAACAACACTAAAATGTTGTAATAAACTACAGAATGAATCTTATTAGTCGTGGCCAACTATGGCACAAAATCTCTGCTCTACTAGTAAATGGTTATTTATCAAAATAACCACCAAGCATGAGAGCATGTTCTAGTACACCCCCAAAACAAAATCAAGACTTTGTAAAAGAGCATAATAGGACCCCTTTAAAATATAATCAAATAGAAAACAGTTTCACAGTATTACTATTTTTTTTACTGTATTTTTGATCAAAGAAATGCAGCCTTGGGCAGCATAAAAGACTTATTTAAAAAAAAAAAACAGGAAAAAATCTAACAACCCCAAACATTTGAACTGTAGTGTAGATTCCTGACTGAGACACATTACAAAATAATTGGATTTCAAACAATACATTCCATACTGTTTCAATCAATAACAAAATAAAATGTTGTAATAAAATAAAGAATATTATTTAGTCTTGGACTATGGCACAAAATCTCTGCTCTACTAGTAAATGGTTATTTATCAAAATACTTGTTTGTGCCGTCTGGTTCTGTTGCTTAGAGAATGTGAGCGTGGGAGTTCAAAATCCCACACTAAAGAATATAATATCAGCACGGTAATGTCTGAGGCATCATGACTGAGTTTCTAAGAAGTCAGATAAAATTAAATGTCAAAAGACAGCGAATAGTAGACATGATAGATAATTGCAGAGCTCATTGCTAATTTTTATGTGTTCTTTGTCTTTCCAGGAAAACCAATCTTGAATTTTCAACCCCAAACTGAAGGATCTGAGCAGTCTCCATCATCTGTACTTAAATTTTTGCCATTTATCGTGACCCGTGATGTGATTGGAGAGCCACCTCAAAGGATTACCAGACAAAGGCATCAGGTGAATAATGATTTGTCCTGGCACTGGTCTGCATCACTAATTTCCGCTTTCTACAAACTTCGGCAGAGTGCCTCATTTGCATTCCTAGCCTTACATAATGAATATGCAAAAAAGGCTGAATCAGGCCAATTACTTGGACATCTCATATCATAATATGCAACGCTGCTTAATGTTTGTTTCCCATTTAATTTCAAATGTACTGCTGATGGAGAGGAAGTTAGGGGGCAGAAATGATGCTGCATTATTCATCATCATTAAGATGTAGAAATAGGGAGAAATACGGAAACCCTCCATTAGACCATATCAGCAAACCATCCATAAATGAATAAAATCAAAAGCTTAAGGAGGTTGCTTAGTTTGGGCCTCACTGCAACCAAGTTAAAATAAATACATACATATATTAATCTATATCTATATATTCTAAGGTGGTGTGTGTGTGTGTGTGTGTGTGTGTGTGTGCGTGATTATGTATTATGTAGTATGTATATGCACACAATTAGTATGTATAAAGAAAAAAAATTTATAAATAAATAATTTATAGTTAGAATCTAGAACTATATAGTTAGAATCTGAGAGATAGAAGTAAATCGGATAATAAAAAACTGACTATATCGATAAAATCTGAATATAAATGTAACCAGACTAATAGTTAGAAGTATGAATAAATGTAGTAAATCAGTCTATTATAAATCTGAATATATAGATCAATCGGAATGGATAGTCAAAGTCTGAATATATTGAATGCAAATGTGAAATGTAGTATATATCTGAATATAGAAAATGTAAAGTAAATATTAGAGTCAATTTCAATATATAAATGAAATATAAATAATATAAAGTAAATCTCAATATATTAGTATATATATTATATTTCTATAGTTATAAGTAAATCGAAATATATACAAACTGTAAAAATAAAATAAATAAAAGAGTAAAGACAATTATATATATAAAATATTATATATATATATAGATAATATATGTGTGTGTGTGTGTGTGTGTGTTGTGTGTGTGATCAATAATATTGTGAATTTTGAAATAATGTGGTATGTTGCTCATGTTGTGTTCGCGTATAGGTGTTTTGTGTCATAAAGGGACATTTATTACAAAGTGCATTGTAAAGAAGCGAGGGGGAAAATGTATAATGATATCTCTTACATAACAGCTCTTATCAATTTCATAATGCAACGGCAATAACTAGAGGAGAAAAGAACAAGTGAATCATCTCTTTAGTGGTAAATGATACAGCCCTCTGCGGCTGCTTTATATTCGTGCTGGATGTGTGTGTTTAGTTGCAGGTAGGGTGGTCTTTGGCACTGACTCCAGCTTCTGCCGGAGAGAGTGTTCACTCTTATCAGGCCAGCTCATTCTTTACAGCGAGCAGTCCACAGACCTTGTGTTTTTTTTTTTTTTCAAGCCATAAAATCACATCTATGAGATCGACCCTTTTCCTCTGTTTGCTAAACCCTTTGGTACATGACGCTGTATTGGCTTATTAAGGACAGCAGAAGCTGATTTGATTAGATGGCTGCTGTCCGTAGGGAGCTGTAGAACAAAAACCACTCGTCAGTTTAGTGTTCTGCAGAAACGAAATGAGGAGTCAGTGTTTGTTTGTGCCGCCATGAGTCTTGTGGATGGCTGCCAGGGCATGTTCTGAGGGGTTGCTAGGGTGTTGCTAAGTAGATCTGTACAATATATTGGCTGTTTTTTTCCCCATTCAGTATCGATCGTTATTGGATATTTATTAGTGCATGCTTATTTTTAATGTTCTTAGATTGTTTATCATCATCCAACATTATTATGATGCCTTAGTTCACTTGTAACATTTTTAATTGTTTAATTTGTTAAAATGATAATTGATTTAATTATCATTTTGGTTGGAAGTTTGATATCAGTTTATCCCTATTGCTTTTCAGCATTTGAAATGATTAATTTAACTTTTTATTAGTTATCAGTCATAGCATTAAAATTAATTATCGACCTGATCATATTGGCTGGAAGTTTAATATCGGATCCCTATTCTTGTTAGCATTAATTAAATTATTTAATTTTATTTTTTAGTTATGGTGTTAGTTATCAGTCACAGCATGAAAATGGTCTATTTAAGGCAAGGCACAAGGCAAGCCACGTTTATTTGTATAGCACATTTCATACACAATGGTACTTCAAAGTGCTTTACATAAAATAAAATAAAAACAATAATCACAACAATAAAACAAGGCATTTAAAAACTTTGAAAATTATAAAAATAAAAAAAAAAAAAAAAATAAAACAATTGATTTAAGAGGTTTAAAATTAATTTAAGAAAACAATTATACATATAATATAGTGCAATCAGTTCGGACATAGCACAGTGCGCTTCAATAAATGCACAGCTAAACAGATTAGTTTTGAGTCTGTATTTAAATGTGACTAATGTTTTAGCCCATCTGATCTCTTCTGGAAGCTGACTCCAACTGCGGGCAGCAAAATAGCTAAAAGCAGATTACCCATGTTTTGTGTGAACCCTTGGAGTTATAATCTGACTCGATCCTACTATCTGGAACGGTCTGTATAGGTTTATATTTCCGGGAGCAGATCTGCTATATATTTAGGTACTAGACCATGAGGGAGTTATAAAGAGAAAATACTGAAAATCAATCCTAAAAGTATAACGGGGAGCCAGTGTAAGGACTGAGGACTGGTGTAATTGATCAGATTTCTGGTTCTAGTCAGAATTGGCAGCAGCGTTCTGGATGAGCTGCAGCTGTCTAATTGTCTTCTTAGGAAGGGTTAGGAGACCATTACAATAGTCCACCCTTCTGTTGATAAAGGCATGAACAAGTTTCTCCAGTTCTTGACTGGAAACAAAACATCTAATTTTTGCAATGTTTTTGAGATGATAGTATGTTGATTTTGTTACTGCTTTGACATGACTACTGAAACTCAGGTCTGTCTCCAGAATCACACCAAGATTCTTGACTTGATTTTTAGTTGTTAGACCCTAGAGTCAAGGTATGCATTCACCTTGAAAACTTCATATTTGTTTCCAAATGCAATTACTTCAGTCTTTTCCTTGTTTAACTGAAGAAAGTTATCGCACATCCAACTGTTAATTTCATCAATGCATTGGCAGAGGGAGTCAATGGGGCTGTAGTCATTTGGAGATAAGGCTAGGTAAATCTGGGTATCATCTGCATAGCTGTGATAGGCGATTTGGTTCTTTCTCAATATTTGACTTAGTGGGAGCATATACAGGCTAAACAAGAGCGGTGCAAAAATTTAGCCTTGTGGGACTCCGCATGTCATGAACGTCCACTTAGACTTATGCTCTCCTAAACTCACATAATAACCTCTCCCTTCTAAATATGACCTGAACCAATTGAAAACCATCCCAGAAAGCCAGACCCAGTCTTCCAGTCTCTCTAGAAGTATGTTATGATCGACAGTATCAAACGCAGCACTGAGATCTAGTAGTACCAGCACTGATATTTTGCCAGATTCAGAATTTAAGCGAATATCATTTATTATCTTAATGAGTGCTGTCTCTGTGCTGTGATGCGGTCGGAAACAGATTGAAAATTGTCCAGGTATCCATTTGAGTTTAAATATTTGTTCAGCTGATTAAAAACTACCTTTTCAATAATCTTTCCTATAAAAGGAAGATTTGATATTGGTCTATAGTTGCTCAATATGGTGTTATCAAAATTTCTCTTTAAAAAGATTTAAGCATTATATTGATTGGAAGCTTAATGATGGTTTGTTGCTTTTCAGCATTAAAAATGATTTTATTTTTTATTTTATTTGTATTAATTAGTGATCAGTCATAGCATTACCATTAATTATGGATTTAATTATTTAATTATCATATTGGCTGAAATTTTAATGATGGTGCATACCTATTGCTAAAGACTTTTTTCCACGTATAGCATATCAAATTATTTATTTATTTTATTTTCATTTCATGAAAACGAATATTGGTCCGAATTCCAATATTGGTGCATCCCTATTACTGAGGCCTTTTTTTAGTTATTATTTTTATTCTTTCAATCTGTTTTAATATATGCCAGGCGAGTGATCGTTTAGAAATAATTTGAGGAATCATTCATGTGTGCTCCATGAACGTTGTTGGATGAGTTATGAGTTTAATACTTAAGGTTAATGATTTGAACACACCTCTAACTGTACCTATGAGCAATAGCAATAGTGATGAAGAAAATGCTTTATAAAGAGCAACTGTATTTTGTTCCTCTCTGAAGCTGTTCAGTATTACCGAGTGGAAAGGACATGTGAGGAAATGGCTCGTGATAAACGACGTCCTGCAGAAGAGCCGAAAAAGAAGGTAGAGTTTCAGTGCTTACAGAATAAAACGGTGGTGCATTCAGCACATTTCTCTCGGCTCCAATCACAAGGGCGGCGGCGCAATAATGCCTGTGTGCGATTTTCCTCCGTTGGCTCAGATGAAGAAGTCTAATGAGCACTGGAGACAAATGTTCCTCCTCGTTTCTCTTTGAAATGGATGCCTGTATCACTCCAGAGGGGCGCTGTTAATTGTCATGCACAGCACAAACAGTCCCAATTCTCTAAAGAAATTAAACAAGATAAAACCCTGAGTTGCGTTTAACCCTACTGTACTTTAAAAGAAGCCTGCAATGGTTCATCTGGGAAAATCTAATTACACTTTTATTTATTGGTAAATAATGTATGGGTCATGTGCTCCATGTAAACAAATAGAATATACAGTATATATATATACACACACACACACACACACACACACACACACACACACACCAGAGATATCGATCTCTCTCTCTCTCTCCATATATATATATATCCTATATATGATATGATTCTGATTCACTCTGTTTGATTCTGTTTTTGATTCAATTCCAGTTCATTTTGGAATATTTCAGATAACTTTCTTTTTTTTCCTGAACACATGAAAGAAATATTTTCTCTGCTAATAATGTAAATGATACAGGGACGGTGTTTCAGACTGATTTGAACCAGTAACTGGTATTTTTTTATTAAAACAATTAAAAGAACCAGTTAATTAAAAAAAAAACTGTCTCATCAGAATCATTCATCTTGGGAATCTGGCTTCGCAGTTTCAATATATTGTTTTGGATGAACAAAGTATTTAATAAAGACTGTGTTTTTATTACCATAAATGAGTGATTTTAAATGATAATTGGAAACGTAAATAATTTAATTACATTTTTAATTAAGTTAATATGCCCAAATAATGTCACAATGCACAAAATAGTTCTTAAAAAGTGTTTTCTTTATACAAAGTGTAATATCTAAATATCATTTTATAATTTCTTTCTTTTAATCTTGAGGTGAAATATGACCCTGAACATAGTCTTTACTCTTTTCAAAGTTGAAATGTCTGTCCATTTGCTTCAGACCAGACACAAGTCTGTCCGTCCAAAAGTCTTGTAGTTACATAAGCATTTTGAATTACAGCCCACTGTTGTAAATCACAGTCAAAGTCTTCATTTCTTCCAGATCTCCTTTTTCCTCATTAGTAAAAGTCACACAGTTAATTAATTCCCTCACACCCTCCTCTTTCATATGCAGATGAGGTGCTATTCTGCCACACAGAAGGCTTTAATAATGCATTCATTTGGATCGGGGAGCTGGTGTCCCATTTTCTGTTACTGGACAGAATGTGCGATCCGTAACAGCTTGCACAAATGCTCTTCCTTTCCTGGAGTCTGATCAGAAAAGGATTTGGGAATTGACTAAATTGTGACTGATATGGAATTGAATCAAAACATAGCCTGGAGTCGATTCTCTCGCAGATGTTTCCCGATTTCATTCATCAGTTTGGTGCTTGCGCAGTGCTAATGCCCGAGGCAGATACGTCAATGTGAACCGTGCGCATCAATCCTCGTAAAGGCTAGGGAGATACGGCAAGCTCCGGCCCTGTCCGCTCAGAGTTCGTTTTCAAGTTGTCATGGGCATGTTCTTTGTATTACAGCCCTGCTTTATATCGTCCCCATATGGTTGAGGCACTGCAAACGTCACTGCAAGATTCATTCCACTATCGCTTTCTGTCAAAAATCATAAAGGCAGCCGCACGTAACCCCTCGCTTGCACGGCTACATCACGGTCCACTCTAGGAAACCAATAGCTTTCGCTTTTTATACTCCTCACAAAAAAAAGCAGTCTCACGTAATGGACTGAAACAAGTGTCCTAGCCTCCAGGGCTTCTCTGGAGATATGGGCGACAGCTCCCTTTAAAGGGTAAAAATAGACATAAAAGTTGGTTGTTGCTTGTGTCACTGGGTTTGTCATACATAGGGAGCTGTGTGATTTCAGGGTCAGCCTTTGAGGGGAAAAATGTGAGGACAGGAAACTTTGCCATTTGTGGCAAGGGCATGTGAGGACTCGGGCTTTAATGAATTGTTTACCAAGTGTCATTTTTAACTCAAGGTTAACGTTATCTTAGGATGTGTCTCAATTAATTCTTCTGTACATTTGTTTGCAGAGACTGCTGTGGCATTATTTCAATTAAAATTTCACTGTGGTTCATAATAAATATTATCTGATAAACATGCTCCTAAACAGCATGTAAATCCTATTTGCATATTTATGAGTTTAATAACATTTATTGAACCATCTGTGTAAATGTTCCTAAGTAAATTGGGGCATCTTCTTCTGAAATATATTACAGAAAAATATGGAATTGCCATTAGACACTTTTTTCTCTTAAACCAACAACAGCACCCAAAAGTTTCTGCAGCTGCACAAAGCACATGAATATTTAATGAGGCTAGCATTGAGGCAGTTTATGATTAGTTGTCTATTGCTTAACTTACTGTTACATTCCAGCACTGTGTAGTTTGTGAGTCTCACAAAACCAGTCAAGATTGTCTTTAACCACAAAATCAAAGGTAAGAAATAAATAAAATAAAGATAATAAATAAAGTAATAATAGTCAATAAAATAAAAAAATAATTTTACTGTTAATTTTTTTGTTTTTTTGTTTATTTATTTATTTACAGTAATAGCAATATAATGTGACCTGGATATGTTCTTTGCAGGTTTTGTGAGATTTGCAATTTGAAGGTGGACCATGGCTTAGGTGGATCAGTGTAAAACACAATGCTAACCCATTTTTTAATATAACAAGTGTGAAACATTGCTTAAAGGGACAGTTCACCCAAAAATGAAAATTGTCATCATTTACTCACCCTCATGTCATTACAAAACTGTGAAGATATTTTGAAGAATGTTGGGAACCAAACAAAATTGGAGCCCGTTGACTTTAAAAAAAACAACAACAAAAAAACACTTCTCGTATTTCTCAATTTCTTTTATATTCCACAAAGGAAAATAAGTCATAAAGGTTTGGAATGACATGAGGGTGAGGAAATTATGTCAAGTTTTTTTTGGGTGAACTATCCCTTTAACACAGGGTGAAAATTGCCTTGAATAAACCCAGGATTTAAGATAGTGTGATGAAGCATGAGCAGTTCAGTGCTTCAAAATAGTCAGCAGCTAAGCAGTTAAATGCTTCAAGATGTTCTTTATATGTTCCACCTTTTGTTCTGTGAATGACTAACACAAAAATCAACACACAAATTCCCTGGCGTGCAATAACAGCTCTGTAATGACTGATTGGGAATAGGAACCAATCCATCAAACAGAGAAGCAATCTCAGAGTGACAGGAGCAGTTCCACTCCTCTGCGCAGTCTATCGGATTGATGGAAATGCTTCTCGATGTAATGCATAACTGCTGACCTGCCCTGCCCTGGCAGAACGGCTCGTCCAATACACTTCAACCCAATGAGATCCTGAGACTCAGTGACTGTGGGGAACGTTGAAAATGCTCATCAGCTGCAAGCCGTCTAACATATAATTGAATAATAGTGATGCTGTAATCTGGTTTCAGCAGGAAAGAAACATTTATTGACATGTTTCATTATGTAAAGCACATTCATTACTGCATTATGGTTCGTTACAGGATTATTTTACCCAAAAATAACAGTTATGCCATCATTTACTTGTTCCAAACCCTTATGATGACACAAAAATAGAAATTAATGCACGTACTGGTTGCCTTTTTTCCATACAACTATAAATTAATAGGGACTGGAGCTTTCAGGCATCAGAAAGCAATCAAAAGCACTATAAAAGTGGTCCATGGGATTTGTGTGCCATAAGACTTCTGAAGCCATATGATAGCTTTGTGTGAGAAACCATGCATAATTTGCACAGAATTAAAAATTCAAGCTTTTGTGCTTCATGGAGGGAACAAATCATATAGGTTTGGGAAGACATGAGGGTGAGTACCCTAATTTTTATTTTTGGATCAACTGTTAATTTAAGGAAACTCTTATTGATAGACAACTAACTTGAATAGTTACAAAAAAAAGTCTAAAGCAGAAAAGTAAGATGTATTAAAGTTCTTATTCTTTGGCTTGAAATGTAGTGAAATTATAGCTGATAAGAAAGTGATTCATCCTTTCAATTGTGAACATGTTCAAATGTCGAGAAGCAAATGTCTCTCCAGTCGTTTCAGGATCTGCAGCCTACGCACTCGCTCCACTGGACATTTAATAACCATGTTAGCGTGCTTGTTCTAGCACCTTCTTTCATTTGCAGCCATTACGTAAAGTCGTTTCCTGGAGTTTTTCCAGAGGCTGAATGAAATAAATTAGAGTTGGGAGGTGTGATGGTATACACCGACGGTAGAAATGACTCCCAGCAGGTCAAAGCATTCTCATAGGGCACTCTGACACGAGGATGAAACCTCTTCTTCTGCCTCAGGGTCAGTGGTCAGATTCGGCACAATAACCCGTCAGGTGAGACAGTGAGGGGTTTGAAGGAGTTAAATGAGGACCGCCGAGGCTTTGAGCCCAGCGCTGATCAGCACTCAGTGATGCAGGAGGAGGAGGAAGAGGAAGGAGGAGCGAGCAGAGCAGCGGAGCCTTTCTGCTTTCAGTCTCTCGTCAGCGAGTGCCAGAGCAGTTTCCTTTGCTGTGCTTCTCTGAAACACACACACACACCAGAACACTCTTCATTGCTGGTTGGGGGAGAGTGCTGAATCCTTTCCTCTCCGCCTGGATCATGCTGCCCTGGAAAAGGAGCAAGTTTGTGCTGGTGGAGAATGAGTCCAAAAGCAAGCCGAAAAGTCTTGGAGCCGGACTGACTTATCATTCCCTGCTTTCGACTTTGCTCCACTCCTGTCCGGATCTCGTTCCTGACTGCCCGTTTCACTGGCTGGGAAGTGTTTTCCACAGCAAACGCCAGAAAGTGGAGCTCAACAAAGAGGAACCCACCTACAACGTGCATTACCTGGGCAGCGCGGTCACCATCATGGCTAAAGGCGAGGATTGCACGCAGGAGGCGGTGGCTAAGATTTGGACTCGCAGCAACTTTGGCGAACAGAGCGCCAAGATGAAGCTCACCGTAGGGCCGCACGGCATCCGCATGGGGGTGGATAAAGGCGGCAAAAAGAAGCCCGTCCACCTCTATTCCCTCAACCGTATCACATACTGCACCGCTGACCCCTTCCGGCCAAAGATCTTTGCGTGGATTTACAGGCATCAGGTGAAGAATAAAGCAGTGGTTCTACGATGCCACGCCGTGATGTTGGCGAAGGCGGAAAAGGCCAGAGCACTGGCGCTCAGCCTGTACCAAAACTCAACCTTCCTGGTTACAGAGTTCAACCTACCCAGCGGCAATCGACTTCGCCATCCAGCGCGCTGTTGGTACGAGGACGTGCCCTTCTTCTCTTCTTCTCCTTCCTGCCCGTTCCCTCCCTCCCTTCCCCCTCTCCGGTCCAACGTTTTGTCCCTCTCTTTATCCCCTCTCTTATTCTTGGTACTCTTTATGTGCTTCCCCCCTTCCCCCCTCCCTCTCCCTCTCCCTCTCCTTTTCTCTCCTTTTTTACTCGCTTACTCGCTTATTTCTTGTTCGCCTCACTTGCTAGCATTGGTATCCTCCCCTCTCCTCTTTAGTTTATTCTGTGTTTCCTGTCTTGTCACACACTTGTTTTCTTGTTCTTGTTTCCCCTTCCCTTCTCTCCACTGTCTCGTTCCTCTTGGGTTTCTGTTGCTCTCTTCTCTTTCCTCCTCCCTCTGACTCTCGTTTTTTTTCTCTCTTCTCTTCCCCCCCTTGTGTGTCTCTCCTCCCTCCTGTCACTTTTCTCTCGACGTCTTCTCTCGTTTCTCCTCTCTTCCCCCTCTCTCCCCTGCTCTCTTTTTTCGGCCTCTTTCTCCGTCTATTCCCCTTTTTTTCCCCTACACTACAATCTCTCTCACTTCTCTCAGTAAACAGTCCCTCTCCCTCGTAAGCCAGCTCTTCTTGCGCAATGGCCGTGGCTCTCGACCCATTTCTGTGCCTCCGCTGCGCGGAGCGCAGCGTTGCCCCCGGGCGACGCTCGTCTATCCCCGCAGCTCGAGCATACACCACGTAATGCAGTAAACAAGGATGAGCGCGCAATAATTGTAGGACGTCGTGAAGATGTGAAACGTTTATAAAAGGTGTCTGTTTTACACTGTGATTTGTCTGGGACCAAATGGCAGCAATGTATCTTGTATTTATACAAATTGTAATTCATGCTGAATATGTGTTGGTGTAATGTGGTAGTCATAAAAACTCATTTTTATGCCATTCACGTGAAGGTCGTAGCTCCCATCTGTCAACTCTGGCATGTGTTTTTGTAATTTCAGCTCATCGTATTAATCTTCTGGAATCTGATTGGGGAAAATGGTGATTTTTCTACTACTTTCATCTTTTTCTGCACAATGGGACACTGTCAGTGTGAAAAATTGCCAAATGTTGTATAATAAAATGTTTGCTTATATCAATTATGAATTTTGGGAGCCCCAGCTTTCCATTTGTTTAATCCCGGGATGATCGGATTGAGTGCATTTGAAAATGCAGACTGCTGATTTACAGGCTCTATTTCAAAAGATCATAATTCCTAGCTTAGAAAATACTTAACTCAAAGAAAAGGAAAAAATATCCATTGACAGCCTGTGAGTGGGCTGTGGAAGGAACTGATTTCATCTGAAGGGCATTTAGCTTTTCCGTCAAAGTGAGGCTATTAATCAGCCGATTGAATTGTATAGGAAGTGAGCATAAAACACCTGGGCAGGCAGCACAGAGCTTTCAGTTTGACATGAAATCAGCCAGAAGAGCCTTCAACAGCCTCTCAGCGCATAGCTGATTACAATGGACAAAAGGACAAGCACATAAATGCACGCAATTCCATAAGATCTGCGTCAAATTCACCACAACAAGATCTCTTTTCTGAAGTGCTGTTGAAATGGTTTCATTAGTGGTGCTTGCTAGGACAGACATCACTATTGCTATTGCTATTGCTTATACTTGGGTTTAGGCAATGGATTAACTCGTCCTGTGCCCTTTTTGGGCTATGTGGATGATTTAAATTTGTGAGTTGTGCTTATTAGTTTTCCAAGTGATCATATTATCTGCACTTTTTCGGTAAAGTCACAGGCTTTACAAAACAAAAGTGTGGCACCACTTGCTAATGTGTACATAAAATGTGCAAATGTAGTTTGTTTATGCTGTAATTATTTTTAAATATATATATTTTGTCCTTGAAATATTGTGGGATTCTTTAGGTGACTGGTTTAATTAATCTAAAATTACTGGGTGATGTGGGTTTTTGATCTTTTAGATTTTTTTTTTAGAGGTCTTCTAGATGTTCTGACTGAAATGTGTGTTATCAACAGGCATTAATGAGACCGAGAGAGATATGCATGAAACAGCAAATACAGTCAGAAAATTTCATCCAGATGGCAGCAGGAAGGTGCATTATGGGAGGATCCCACATTTAGCATTATTGTGAGGCATGCATTGCACAAGCATTATTTTGATACATATCCATTTCATAATGTATACTTTTTCTGGATTGAGCTGCAAATACAAACCATTTTGGCTCCTAAGGATTAATTTACTTAAAAAATTCTGTCATTTAATTTCCCTGATGTTGTGAAATGTCTTTAGTGCTTGAATCTAAACCAATATGCTGCTATTTTCTCTTTGGAACACAAAAATATTTTTAATATAAATGTTATTATATGACTTCAAATGTAGTGCACAAATCTTATAAGCTACTTTTATGATGATTTTAGTGCTTGATAAGCATGGTCGCTATGTTGTTTTAAGAAAACAGCCGTATAAAGCTTCTTCAAAAATCTTGTCTTATACAGAAAAAAACGCATATGATTTTTAAACAACATGAGCGTGAGTAAATAATGACTTTTTTGGTGAACCTAATTCTTTAAGGTATGCATAAAATTGATGAAAAGTGACAGAAAAGACATTTATAATGTTACAAATGATTTCTACTTCAAAAAAATGCAATTTCAAATAAATTTCTATTTATCAAAGAAACCTGGACAAATGTATCACAGTTTTCACAAAACTATTAAGCAGCACAACTGTTTTCAACATTAATAATGATAAGAAATGTTTCTTGAGCAGCAAATCGGCATATTAGAATGATTTCTGAAGGATCGTGTGACACTGAAGACTGAATAATGATGCTGAAAATTCAGCTTTGCATCACAGGAGTAAATTACAATTTAAAATATACTGAAATATAAAAGAGTTATTTTAAATTACAATAAATGTTTTTTATCAAATAAATGCAGCCTTGGTGAACAAATGAGGCTACTTTAAAACTTCTTACTGACCCCTTTTGAACAGTAGTATTTATGTGACCTGATATATAACAGATTGATATGCCGCACTGTCTGTAATAGACACCATTTTGTCCCTGGGATGGGATTCTGTAAGTGTAATCTCACCTCTTACACTCTGACTGTCTCTGAAAATGTGAGTGTGGGTTCGAGTGTGAGAGTGACAGAATAATGGGAGTGAGGGGTGTTACTTCTCTCCTATTAGCCTCAATGAAAGTGTTAATAGTCTCCCCTGGAGGCACAGAGGGGAACAAGGTGTGCTGGACCGGGACATACAGGATCAATGAGCCATCTTTGAGGCATACAGTGAGAGAGAGAGCGATAAAAAGGATGACAGCCCCGTTTCAGGTGTGTGTCTGTGAGTGTTTAAAAGCGAGAGATAAAGAGAGAGAGAGACTTGCATTTGTATTCCTCAGCAGCACTGTTCTCTTCCCTTGAACAGCAGCGCTGGGTTCTGCATTATTACTTCTAAACACACACTGTGCCAGATCATATTCCCTGAAGGCTCAATCATAAATAGTTAATTCCTGAGAAATATTTGCACAAATAATAACGGAGCAAAGATGTTTGCTCCATTCCAATTTTGTTAAGCAAAGCTTTGACAGTGTTTAACCGCTAAATAAAGGTGGTTTTATTTAAATCTTCAAATTAAATTGTCAAATAAAAGGCTGAATAAGACGAACCCGATTTATTTCCTGAACACACCACACACTATCTTGGCAAAGCCACCTGTTCAGAAAAGGAGGTGATTTATTAGAAACAGTTTATGTTTATTACATCAAGAAAAGTCGTGGGGAAGTCGTGGCCTAATGGTTAAAGAGTTGGACTCGTAACCCAAAGGTTGCGGGTTTGAGTCTCACAAACCGGCAGGGATTGTAGGTGGGGGGAGTGAATGTACAGTGCTCTCTCCCACCTTCAATACCACGACTGAGGTGCCGAGGTGATTGAGCAAGGCACTGAACCCCCAACTGCTCCCTGGCGACGAAGCAAAAAAAAGGGCTGCCCACTGCTCTGTGTGTGTGTTGTTGTGTGTGTGTGTCTGTGTGTGTGTGTGTGTGTGGGTGTGTGTGAGGAGAGAGAGTTGGTTTATATATCCTGGTGGGGACTTAAACATGACTACACACAGACTCATGGGGACTAAATCGTGGTCCCCATGGGTACAAAAGCTTATAAATCATAAAGAATTAAGTTTTTTGAAAATCTAAAAATGTAGAAAGTTTCCTGTAAGGGGTAGGTTTAGGGGTAGGGTTGGGTGTAGGGCAATAGAATATACGGTCAGTACAGTATAAAAACCATTACACCTACGGAGAGTCCCCACAAGGATAGCTGACCAGACTGTGTGTATGTGTGTGTGCACTTTGGATGGGATAAATGTTTACAGAGCAACGAATTAGAGGTATGGGTCACAACTTGGCAACAGGTCACGTCATTTTTTTACTTTAACACACTTAAAATACTAAAACTCAATTGTAATGAATGGCATGCGGGTTTCTTCCCGCTCTCCTCTTATCCGCCCCGCCCCCCTTCCATCTGGCGTTTGGGGTCCGGCCCGCTTTTCCCCCTTTTTGGCCGCCGTTTCTTCGCTCCCCTGGCTGCCTTTCTTGATCAAACCCCTACGTCCCCCCCGTCCTCTTGTGCCCATCTATTCCCCCTGTACCACCAACAACTCACTGTTTCCTTGACCACCACTATTTTTAAAATGTACAGGATTTTTTCTCGTGATCAAAGCTGAATTTTCAGCCATCCTCACCCCCCCAGGCCCTACACGTGAGCTTTCAGAATCATCTCTAGCGTATGACCGACTTGCTTTTCAAGAAACATTTCTTAATATTATTATACATGTTGAAAACAGTTGTGCTGCTTAAAGTTTTTGTGGAATCTTCTGTTTGTTGAATAGACCCCCCAACCACACCCGACGCACAAAAGAACAGCATTTATTTGAAATACATTCGGTATAACATTATAACCCCATGTCAGTTTGGTACACCCGGAAAGTATCGATAAATTAACCAGACTTGACCACCGCAAGACGCCTTAATGAATTAAGGGATACATTTCTTTTAAAAACTATACTACCCAAACTTTGAACAGTATGTGATATAGATAGTATTCTGCTTAAAACAGTGATTTCATGGCTCATTGGTTTATTCCGCAGGGAAGGCATGTGGATTGATAAATGTCTACCTTCCATGCAATAAACGTTCCCAGTGAATATCTACACTCAAATTGTGTCTTAACATCTTAAAAATTTGCTGGTGACTCAACAGTGCTTAGTCACTGTGGCATGCTTTTAAAAGGAAAATCTTTGAAAGACTCATATTTAAATACGTCAAATTATGAAAATAAATGACTAGCAAATGTTATAATGTGAACATTAAATCTTAATTTAAATAATAATAATATCGCCCCAACTATGACAAAACAACACCCGGAACAACAACCCCCAACCTGAGCAAATTCTAACACAAAAACCCCCAACGAAACTAAAAGACAACAGAAAGAGAAAACCAACACCACAAGAAACCTGCCCAGCACAGTGCCAACACTGTATGCAAACGCCATCATAACACCCAATCAAGCCGACCCACCCAACCACCCACCCCATTACAACAACTGCCCAGACCCACACCACCAAGCGCAACGAGCTAAAACAGCTTAACTGTTATTAGCGCTACAGAGCAATATATTCCTAACACAAGCCACCCACAAGAGACCGGGCTCACTGACACTCGCAAATAAAGAGGCGCTGAATTTTGCATGACCTTTCAAAAACAGTGCTTGCACACCGTTATGAGCATGTGTATTTCATGGTGGATGAAAGATATTATTCTCTGACAGTCCTCCCAGTAAGACTGTACTGTTGTCAAAGCCAGTAGAATCTGTGTGACTTGAATATTTCAGTGTTTTCATCCAAAATATTCTCTTTGCTCGTGTGTTTTCCTGCAATTCTTTGCACATAGAACCAGATGAGGAGAAACTTTTATGTGGTGAGGTCACCACCGAAAAGATAAACCAACAACGAGACCCCCACGCAACACACTGCGTTTCTAGCATTCAACCGTTTTAAAATTGAAACCTCAACAGACCTGAAAAATAGAGAGAGTAACGCAGATTCATTTTTGTCACGTAAATATCAGATGTTTGAGATTCGTAGCATTAAAGAAAACATGAAATCGACCCTATTCTTGTAGCTAAATAAATGGGTAACACTTATGAAGGGACACCCACCCACCCACACCCACCCAACCACACCCCCGACATGTGCATAAGACTGACATGACACCTACATAATCATGATATGACATGTCATGAATATGAAGGTTTTTTATGTTTATGACAACTGTCATTAAGTGTCATTCGCTCAGTTATGTAATTTTTAATGCAAAGATGACATTGTTTGACCCAACCCTACCCCTACCCCTACCCTTACCCCTAACCATAGCCCATAACAAAGACATCTCAAACAATGTCATCTTTGCATTAAAAATGACATAACTGAGCGAATGACACTTAATGACATTTGTCATAAACATGCATAAAAAACCTTCATATTCATGACGTGTCATGTCATGATTATGTAGGTGTCATGTCAGTCTTATGCACACCCCTTCAAGTAAAGTGTTACCAATAAATGGTCTTATTCCATATTATTCAATGAGTTTACAACTTAGAAAAAGACGTTTTTTTTACAGTGTATGATTTTTTCCAAAAACCGTAAATCTGAATAATAACACATCTCTCTTCAACAAACTGCATGAAAAAATAAACAGCTGAGCAACTAAAACAGATGAGCCCTGCATCTAAATGTAATATTCAAGATTAGGGATTTCCACAAACTCCACAGCCAACGTTTGAGCAATAGTGTAAGTGATGTTTTCCTTAGCAAGTATCACTAATTGTAAATCAGTGCGGCAGAGGATTGTTTGATTGGAGGATTTGTTGTCTGTGAGGTCATTCTGATTCAGTGCTGAGTAATTGTTTGGCTCTTTGCTGGAGCGCTGACATTTAAAAGGTAACATCAGTGTCACTAATGTTAGCAGGATAATTGAGGATATTAGCACAACAGGGGCCAGTTTAGAGCAGACCCTCTGTTTCACACTATCAAGCGCTTAATTAGCTCTTTAATGCTGAAATTTACGTCAGTAGATTCGCAGGCCAGCAGGGACCCACCCCCCACCACACCCGATAGTTGGTCTCAAAGCAAAAGTTTCCCTCTTCCTAGCCCCCCATTCCTTAGACTGTGTCAGCTTTGAATTTGAGATGATCGCATTGGTGGAAAGTCTTGTCCAGAGATGGAGTGAGCGATAGTCAAGTCATGTAAAGTCACATTTATTTATATAGCACTTTATACTGATCGTTTCCAAACAGTTCAGTGGTAGTATTGATGTCGCAAAGTTAATCAGTTATGAATCAAATTCTGTCTCTAAAGACAATAGTGTCATTATTCACATGAATTTAGTCCAATCTTGATTCAGTTCCATTTAATAACTCTGTCAGTGTTGCAAAATTGAATCAATAATGAAACCACTTCAAAGGCAGCTCTACCAAAGACAATAGTGTCATAAGATTAGATGATGATGATGGTGATTATTATAAAATAAGTAAACGAATAGATTAATTTTTTTAATCTACAAAATAAGATCAAATATAAATGGATCTTTAAATAGGAAAATACATAGTTGTCCTTATATTACTATTTCAGTCTTTCTACTTTAAAATGTCACATTTTATTAAATGTTTTTTGCCGTTTCTTTGTAATTATTTGTGAAATGTACTGGTGAAAATTGTTTCTCCACAAAATAATAGCACAACTCTCTTCAAGAAACGGCATGAAAAAAATAACCATGGCAAGATGCGAGAGGTTTGTGTATCTGAAAATAAATATTTTATTTTATCCAGTCCAGTCCAGTCTGTGGGATCCAGTTTTCACAATAAAAAGTGTGATTAAAAATAATTAAAAAAATAAAAATTGTGAGAAGTTTAATTGTGAAGGTGTGATGTGACAGTTACAAAAAATAGTTGCATTTATGATTATTTGCAGTTGATTATAAAGTTTTTTATAGGTTTTGAGATACAAACTCACCATTACGTTTTTTAGTCTAAGGCAGCAATGGGCTTATATAACAGGATCTTGCATCAGACAGATGAATCCATCATGGAGCACCAACATTGGGGAATAGACCCTAAGTAGTAAATTATGTGTACTTTATCATTATGTAATCCTTCCTCGCCTCATTGCTGGGCTTGTTTTATTACTTTCCTATGAAAGACCCTCGCTGCCTGCCCTGCTCCACCTGCTTCTCCTTGGAGCAATCCCGCACCTAGCTATGCAATCCGCTTCCCTTTCCCTCCGCTCTGCCGCCCCATTTCTCCTTGGCCGTGCTCCTCCCGCCATCTATCCGCGAGGCCAGATTGGCTGCCAGATGTTTGCGTTTGACAGTTGCCTGAGTCTTCCCCCCGGACTGTCTCACACAAGGAGAGTCCCGCTCCGGCGGCCTTTGCCCCCGCGGCCACCCAACCTTCCCCTGCCACCCAATCTAACACGCTCCCAAGCCAGACACAAAATGCGGCACTCTCCCCCCCTGGCCCGCCCCCGGCAGCCCCCGCGGCGCCGCCGCCACCCCCTATGGTGATTGCCCCCCCCCCCGCTTCCCCCCGCCCCCCGGACCGGCCACCGAAAGGCAGTCTGCTCAGTTTAAGCGGGCCAACACCCCAACAACCACCCCTTACACAAACGAACAACCCCCCACTGCCCCCTCCCCACCCCCCCCCCTTGCCTCCCCTGCCCCCTACCCCACCGCGAGTCGTGTGCCATACTTGCCCTCGTGGTTGTCTCTCCCGTCCGCCCCTTTCTGCGTGCATCCCCCGCTGAGACCCACTCCCCCCCCCCCCCCCTTTCTTTTTTTTCGCCTCTTTTTTCGCCTTCCCCCCTCTCTGCTTTCCTCCTCCCCAACTCCCACTCCCCCCGCGCGCACCCCGTTCCAGACACACCACTTGTGCAGCCCTTCCCGCTGCCCTTGCGTTTTGCCCTGCCTTCTGCGCGTCCCCCCTTTTAAGATCTTCCCTTTGCTCCTCTCCCTTCTTCCCTGCCCCAAACCACCCAACTCTTGCCAGGGAACCATCCGCCCTTCCAACGGCCCCAAGTTTTTTCTCGCCTTGCCCGACTTGCCCTTCCCCTCCCTTTTTTTCTTTCTTACGCCTTACGTCTCGGGCTTTATTTTTTTATCTTATTTACATGTTTGACGGTCGTGAGCTTTTTGAGCGGGGTTTTTTTGACTGCTCTCGTCTGTTCTCTATCTTCTAGACACTGCTTTCTACTTACAAGTGTAGCAACCTCGCACCTTCCACTCGTGCGTCCTAACCCCATCGTATTGCCTCTGCCCACCCCCATCTTTGAGGGCGCTCATACCCTCAACAAGCTGTTTATCAACGGGACAACAACAACCACTTTCTGCTTGAGTTCTTATTTTCACAAACACCACCGGCGTGCCGACACTTTCACTTCGGCAAATCCCAACATATGCTTTTTTTTTTTGTCTGATTTTGAGGTCTTTTGGCATAATATCACCGAATTATTGCTTATTGCTTATCATACTTTATTGTTTGTTATATCCTTCTTTCGTGTTCTCTTTCTATTCCCAAAAGCTGCACTTTGCCTCACTGAAGTCACCCACCGTCCCTGTGCCTTCAACTTTTTTTTTCCCAAGGCACAGCCCATTTGCGCTGCCCCGGCCCTCAAACCTCACTACTCTGTCTTGATTCACATCCCCAGATCCCGACACTCCCCACCGCTCCGGTTTTTTTGCCCCAAATAACACGGCTCAACACCTCCCTCCTCCTCCTTTCAGCTCACCCGCACCCCCCCGTGCGCTTCTTCCTCCGATCCAGATTACCAACACCAAGCCGCTGCACAACCTGCGTTAGCGGAAGGAACATACGAGGACGAGGCACCCCTACAAGAGTTCCGTAGTTCCTGATATTCTGTCTGCCGCTTTGCTCCGGGAGGCGTTCATACTGCAACTGAACTTGCTTAAGACACAGCATACAAACTTTCTATGAACCGCTCAAAGCTCATTCATCCTCATTACACCCAGGTTATGCCTAGCCATTCACACCACAACAACACACGTTCAGCCCCACCTTTTCCTCGAGTGGCTGATGAATGTGTCCTCTGCTCCCAAGAACCACGAGTTGACACTTTTCGGTGTCGCTTTCGTCCGAGTCCGATGGACCGTCCGACGCATGTACCCTGTCAGATTTGGGTGTTAGGATGGCAGTCGGCGAGCCAACGAGTTGGCGGGCCATCTCCCCCTGGCTTTACGACATTTGCGCCTAGAGGCAGACCACACTTAACACGTAGCATCCCTCCTCGTTGACCCTTGGTCCAAACTTACACCTCCTGCACAATTAAATGTTGGTGTAACACACACCTCACTTACTTATCCTTCTACGTCCTATAAGCCTTATATACACTACACACCAATGCCTTATAACTTTAGTTTTAATGCCTAATATGCCTTGGTCCTGCACTTCATCCTTGCTTGTCTGCTCTTCTGATCCTTATAACCCCGCTCCACCTCCATTATACTATTCTCTTTATCTCCACCTCTGTCTTTTCACAGCCTTTTTTTTTATCTCCCCGGTCGTCCTGTTTCCCCCGCCTCCCGTTTTCTTTGGGTTCCCTGGCCTTGTGCCCCCCGTCTGCTGTCCCCCCTCCCCGTTCCCGCCTGCTGCCTGTCTGCCCTGGCCTGGCCCCTTGGCCCCGTCCTATTGTCCACCGCTTCTCCTTGCCTGTGTTCCCTGTCTGGCCTGGGCCCCCCTTTTTCGCCGCCTTGCTTCCCCCGTTTGTGCCCGTGCCGCCCCCTCCCTTCCCCCCACCGTCTTGGCCCTTGCCCCCGTGCCTTTCCTTTCCCCCCCCCACCCAAACACGCTAACTTCCCCCCACCCCCCCCTTCCCCTCCCCTTCCCACAACCCACAACACCCACCCCCTGGTATACACCCCAAAGGAGCACCCACTCACCCCACCAACCACCACCCACAATACCTATCACTATAGCAGCACACAACAGCACCCCCCAACTTAACTTTCGTACCACCCACCAGCACACCCCCACAACACTCCGTCTCTCTCACGCATCCCCCCCGTGCTTCACTGCCCCACCCATCACCGCCCATTCCCTCGCCCTTTGCTCCCGCCTTTCTTCATCTTTGTACGTTCCTTCCTCCACGTCCACTGTTGTTAGTCCTGTCGTTAGCCCCTCTTCCTTCTTTCCTCTCCCAGCTCCCGCTTTCCTCCTGCTTCGTCCTCTGGCCCTTTCCTCTTCATTGCGCCTCCTCCACACCTGTTGTTCCCGCTTTTGTTCGTCCTGTTCCTCCCGTGCTCCTCCTGTTCCCCCTCGCCCCCGTCTTGTCCGTTTCCTGTCCTTCTTCCCTCCCTTTTCCACTTTCTTCCTGTTCCAGCTGCGTTCGTCTTGTGCCGTTTCCACAACAACGACCCCCACACCCATATGCTGTTTTCTCTTGGGGCCTCCCCGCCTTCCCCACCCTGCCCGCGCAAACGCCCACTCCCACCCTCAGAGACAAACCAACCAACCAAACCCACCTCCACCACCAACACAGCTGTCGCTTCCCCCCCCTGCGTGACCCACTCTACCAAACCATGCCCCCTAGTCATGATCCCTTGAAGTACAACAAAAAGACAAGAAAAAAATTGTTTGACTTGTACCCACATTTTCCTCGTCCCAAGCAGACCTTTGACCCAACTTCAGGCAATGCCCGTGCGTCCCCTGCAGGTCAGAGCAGTCCTCCCAACAGCCCGCCAAACCCCCCCTTAAAACCAATTGTTTGAGATTGAAAAAGTGTTATTGTGTGCAACGTATCCCTCATTTACTTAACCCCAGGCAGCTGACCAAATAGGGAATTCGTCTCGTTCCTTACGTTTGTTGAGGGTTCGTGTGAACCAGGAATACCAAGACTTTGAACATAGTACAGCACGACGCCACCGGATCAGAGAATGAACATGTGACACCTGAACTGCTGCAAAGCCAAAAACAATGTGCATAAAAGAATCTGCAGTCCATTATGATAATTTGTCCTTATGTTTTTACCATCTGTAATGTGCAGTGCTGGGAAACTTACTTTCATAGCAGTTCAAGCTACTAACAAGAAATAGCTGCTGTAAAGTAAAGTCTTCATGATCAGGTTGTGTAATCAAAGCAGTATTTCTATTTATAATCAAAGCACACAACTTTTATACTAAAACAATCTGCCAAGTGTTGTCAATCCATGTGGACATTGGCTTCAGACAGGTAGTGTTCACTTTTTAATAGGTAGATAACTGTAATTTCTTTCCTAACTTTCTGACTTTGAGTCCTTGGGGAAAACAGAGCCACTGTCCGTAATTGAGAGCAGCGGACTGGGCTGAGGTTTCGTGCATGGACTGCCAAAGGAGGAAGCTCCTATAAATCCCTTTCATATGAATGCCAGCAAACAGGGGCATTTTTTTGAAGCCCTTCCAAAATAGGAGGTGCGAAAAATCTTTCGATAGGTGCTCTTATCCTCAAGCGCAGGTGGCTGAGGCACAGAAGTTATTGAAATGGTGCTGTGTGCCTTTGCCCACTTGGCTCCTCTTTATAAATGGATGTCTTGATCATTTTTTTTGCACAGAGCGCGCTGTCATTTATGATGGGATAGATAGAGGTGGCATTTAAAGCAAGATGCAAGATTATTTATGCAATATGTCTGCTTCCTATTTTTCAAGGCCAGATGGTGAAGGTTGTTTGCAGACGCCGTTTGAAGAATGTGTTGCATTTTTTTCTTGCATTGCATGCTCTTTACAATGGCCTCAAGTTTTCATGCCATTTTTGATATTTTGTGTGCAATGCAATGACATTTGTACAGTTTGTTAAAAATGTAAAAAAAAACACAAAAAAACGGTGCAACAGTTATGTTAAAAAAACATGTACCACATGTGTTGTGGGTTAAATACAGTACCCCTACACGGACACCCATTTGTTTCAACATTGGGGGCCAAATTTGCCTAAAGTATCGTTAAGATCTAGGTTATGTATATATCTATAAGTAAATTATTAATATAAATATAGATATATATATATAAGGATATGTGTGTGTGTATGTATGTGTGTATTTTTTTATATAGGCTATACATTTGTAAAAATGACATAAAAAAATATTACACAAACATACATAGACATTACCGATTTTTTTTTCTGTGTCTTTTAATAAACTTGCATATTTAAAGGAGATATTATAGGTTGCTATGTGTAATACCATATAACATATAATTTTTGATGATATTTCATCATTTTTCATTTATATCATCATGTACATTTTACTATGGGGATTTTACGTATGTTATAAATTTATATCTTCATCGACCCAGAGAATATAGAAGTATCTGAAGAAAGTATATATCGCCGTATAGGGAAAATATACTGGCAATATCACTCTTGATAATATAGCAATATGTTATATTTTACATTTGTTATGCTCGTTTTCAACCAAACAAGCTTTCTTCAACTAAATAAGTAAACTTTTTCTTGGGTTGATCAGACAGAGCCTTCATTTTTGAATAACTTTAAGTATTAAATTTATGTATTTAATATTTTACTTGGTTTGAATAGCAGTTTCAGTGCACTTCAGAAACCCTCCACCTCCCTAGCTCCACCTGTCTAGATCTGCTACAGGGTAATTTCATTTATGATATATATATATTATATATAGGAGTTATTTCATATATGTTATACAGTATTTGCAGCAGATCTATTCTGGCAAGACCAAACATTAAAGGGTTAGTTCAACCAAAAATGAAAATAGCCTGTGTTTACTCCACCCTTCAGTCTATCCTAGGTGTATTGACTTTTTCTTGTCAACGAATCAAATCGAGGTTATATAAAAAAATTGTCCTGATCTTCTAAACTCTATCATTGTAGTGTCGGAGTGCTTTCTCGTTTCCAAAAAACCAGTTCCAAATACGTTAAATAAGGGTCGCGCATACATAATAAAACTGCCTCACACAGCTCTGGGGCAGGAATAAAGGCCCCTGTAGCAAATCAATGCATTTTTTTGTACAAAAAATATCCCAATTCAATGTTCTAAACAATTTCTCTCACTTCTGCTGACTGTCGTATGCGGAAACAAAGTTTCCTTACTTTGGTAAAGGAAAAAACCAGCTCCATCTTGGTTAGATCGAAATCATTTTCTTACAAAATACTCGTGTTGTGCTTCTAATTCATGACCTGGCGTTTTGTTTGTTTCTCTGACACGTTCATCACTAATCACAACAACGCCGACGTCCTCGTCATCTTGCCATGCTCTGTGTATGTCAGATAGCGGACGTGATAGGAAAAGTGATTATTACGTTTTGAAATATGGATATTTTTCTGACGAAAGCGCATGGATTTGCTACAGGAGGCCTTCATTCACCCCCCGGAGCCGTGTGAGGCACGTTTTATTATGGATGCACGCGCTTTATTTAATGTGTTTTGAACTGTTAAACAGAAACACCTGCCCACTACAATGATAGAGTTTAGAAGAGCCAGGACAATTTTTAATATAACTCCGATTGGATTTTTCTGAAAGAAGAAAGTTATATACACCTAGGATGCTTCGAGGGTGAGTAAAACACAGGCTAATTTTCATTTTGGGTGAACTAACCCTTTAACATTGCCATGTATATTACCATGCTCAACTCTCAGAGAGTTGTCATGACAGAAATAGTTTAACCACTATTCAAAATCTATTTGAAAATCAAATATGGGTCAAACTGATACAAATACAACGTGTCCAAATACTTTTTCGGTAAAGTTGTGCATTTATTCTTTATCCTGATAATGCTTTTTGCTGTGCATGTGGTTATATGTCTGCCTCTCTCTCTGCTCATAAAATCACACCAGAACACTGAAGAACGGTAGTCTGAAAGCAGGGTTTGAGTTATGAAGTTTGCAGCTTTGATTGCATCGTGTTACGCAACATTCAGGAACATTGTGTTTGCATGAAATCCTGCAGTCCGTTCCCAGACGCTCTCAGACACAGACATCAAACCGGCTCGCTAGGGAAGGATTTTTTAGACTAATTTGATAGCGGAGGAAGCCGGCTAGCTGTGAATTCGCTCGTAAGATGAAACACATTGAGCTTTGGGGAAGTGTAATTATGGTAGTGAACCCTCACTAGGCATTGTGTTTGGCAGCAGAGAGCAACTTGTTTATATCTTCAATACCGAACACTGTTAAAAAACATATATTGAAAGGTCACACGCTAATGCTGTCTGCGTCATTGCATATTAACCCAAGGACAGACATTAATTGCTGTTATTTGGGTTTGACACTTGACATTTTGAGATTTCAGAAGGGGTTCAAGTGAATGATGTGATTCAAGGTTTGTGGTCTAAATTTAACATTGCATTTATGCATAAAACTAAATCTTTTCTCTAATATAATTTTGCATTACCTCCAAACATAGACCCAGGTGTCAGGCAATGGGTTTTATGGTGCAATTATAATTTCTGCTCAGCACATTGAGGGATTTACATAAGATGGCACTTGCCGCCTGGATGTTTATTTCCCCCCATATAATGGAGCATGTTGGCAGGATTGTTAGGGCTGCAGAATTGGCGTGCTGAAATAAGGGGGTGGTGAGGATCAGTTTCGGTGCTCTGCACTGTAGGCAATACCTGTGTGGTTCAGATAACGGTCAAGTGCTCTTGTATTTGCTGCAAGCTAGAATTGGTTCTGATCCATGGCTCTCTAGAGATAGACGACAGACAGCTGCTGTGCACCAGCTCCAAAATGAAGGATACTTGGACAGTGTTCCAAATCAGAAAACAACGGCAGGCGCTTTGCCATGACCTCGATCATATAACTCTACTAAACAAACTCACTGGTTTCCTGTAATGAAAATGCGAATTATAAAAGTTTTTCTTCCTTTTTCTTTCTTTCTTTTTCTTTCTTTCTTTCTTTCTTTCTTTCTTTCTTTCTTTCTTTTTTTTAATCTAATCAAACTTAAATTATACAGAAAACTTTTAGAAAATGTTATATATATATAAATAAATATATTTATTTATTTATATTGGTATTTAATATTTATTGCACACACATACAAATTTAAATTACATTTAAATATTTTTGATTTTGGGATGAGATACAGTATTACTTAGATTACATCTTTTAATTCTACCTAAACTCTTTTAGCTAACAGTGAATATGCAGCTCCTTATATTTTCAGCTGTTAGGTAATCTGTTTGCATTCACTTAATCATTGTAATTACCAGTTTGATTGAGAAAGAGACTTGCATTAGCGTGAATCATTTGGTGAAATTATGCGTTCAGCGCTTTGCGTCTGGTTCTGCCCTCTCATGTTCCAGGTCTCTTATAAATTTGAATTATTCAAGGAATAAAATGGGACTCAATGAGACAACAGGAACAGACAAATTCTGCTAACAAGACAGCACTATAGTGTTCACAGTTCTTTATTACACCCACTCTCTCACTAACAGAAGACAGACACTGGAATGATTGTGCCTTGAAATCTGGCTGATCAGCAATCTTGTAAAACCCCAGGATGCCGAAGACAGGCAATTTTGGACTTAGTTTACTACAGGTTCAATAGCTTTCTCATTTTGTGGCGCTCAGTAGCATCTGATCTGTATTTGTATTTGGATTAAAGATAAAGTATTATTGATTTTAAGTGGTTATACTTATTGGTTTTAAGTGATGCAAACTATTTTTAGGTTTTTAGATATTTATAACTTTTATAATACTTCAATATTTTTAAATGTGTATAATAATTATGTAAAAATTGCTATTATGAAATAATAAAAAAGATAGAACTGCATTGCCATCACGGTACCAGAATCAAGGCACCAGAAGTTGTTGCATAAATCTAGAAAAATTATCATGGCCCTAATTAAATCCACATCTCGTGAACGCTGGAAATTAAAATTCTGTCAGATCTCAAAAGCTCTTCATTTACAGTGTTGACAACTCGCTCAAGTGTTCTGCCTTGAGGGTTCATTTCCGTCCTCAGTCTAAATCCTCGTGCCAGTCACGTCTGCCTCTGGGCTTTGAGTGCGCCTCGGTCTGGCCACTTCATCATACAAACACACAAGCAGGCTAATCTCTGAGCGCTCCAAATAATATCATCCTCATAAGCCAATGACAAGTCTGCTCACAGCGTGAAGAAACTGCTCTGACAGGGCCAAACAATAAACAGGGACAGACAAAAAGCATTAGGAAAGCAGTTTTGAAAGTTTGTTTAGAAAGATTTGAACAAAAGTTGAAGTTTTGTATGGATTTTTTTCAAATCATAATATTCCTTGTGATTAAAAGTCTCTGTAAATTTATTTGACAAGATGTTAATTGATGGACTGGAGTACTGGAGTGGAATATTGAGAGCTCTCATTCTGACGGCACCCATTCACTGCAGAAGATCCATTGTTGAGCAAGTGACATAATGCTAAATTTCTCCAAATCTGTTCAGATGAAGAAACAAACTCATCTACATCTTGGATGACCTGAGGTTTGAGTAGATTTTAATACAGTGTTTGTAACACAGTTTACTCGTGCAATCTAACGTGTTTCCATCAGGAATTGATTGGATCAAAAATTAAGACCTTCATGATGTCAGCGGCAAGGACATTTGTTTCAGAGGTGGAGTAAGTTGTTCATATTTTGATATTTAATATTTGATATTCGACAATATTGGAATATTTTGCACTGATAAATCATGTATAATGTATTAAGAAAGAAAATCAGGTCAGTTTTGATTTCATGTTGACTTTCAACAGCTCTGTTCTGGTGAGTTGGTAATGTGTCAAATGATGCCACATTGTCACTCCAAATTAGACCCAGATTTGCTAACTTTTGGACTTCATTATTCAAAAGGACACTTTGTATTCCATGAACAAACACGTCCGTCCCAAATGGCTTGGCAGCATGAGAATGAAGGCACAGACTGTACGTCTGAATCCAGACCCACGCCAGCAGCTGGGAGTTACGCCCATTCATATGGCCTCTCGAGATAAACTCAATTCAGTGGGTGCTGAAGGACCATGCAATCGGGTTAAATTAATCTCTTTGGGCGACTGCGGCCTAGAGGTAAGAATGTATATTTGAACATTAGAAATAATATTTCAGTGTACAGTGAGCAGTGTTTCAGAATGGTATAACATTGCGGGTCTTAAAAAAGTCTTAATTTACCCATACCCAAATTAAGGCCTCAAAGTCCTTAAACTGAGCCGAATGTCTTAAATTCATACAGTCATGGCATTAAAGGTTGCATACACTTCATCAGTATTTTTGTCTTGTTTTCAATTCTAATATCTAAACATCCTTATATCAAGATATATTTACTTGAAATGGAAAGTGATTTTTTTTCTGTAAATTGAACAAAATTAAGTGAGTTTATGCTTGAAATAAGAACAAACATCTGTCAATTAGGGTATGAAATTGAATTAAATTCATTTTTCTGAGCTCATTAGAAGATATTGTTCTTGATGTAATCATAAACTCCCTTCATTGTGATCATTTTTCAGAAAAAACGACATGTCATTTAATCTTGTCACCTTTCTGAAACGTGTCGATTTTTACAAAGCTCATCGGTCTGAAAAGCAAGGTATGCACTGATTGACCAGCTATCCAGTGTGTTATGATTGGACGAATACCTCAAGCGTGTGACAGAAATGTTACGACCCTTACCATACTGTGATGCCTTGTCCCGGCCGGAGCTATGAGACAAAACCAATAAAACCCATTATAAACGAGGCATTTGTTGCATCCAGTGGGGACATAATTATGGATTATAATGACTTATACTGTCTTTTTACGCGTTGCGTTGCATCGCGCCACGTAAAAAAACCCATTAAAACCATGTCTGCTTTTGTGATCGGAGAAATGACAAAACAACAAGTGCTACTCTACAATGCCCAAAACTCGCGTTTGAATCATCAGTGGCAAATCCTTTAAATATGAAAACGTACTTACAGACTGTGAGTCAGAACTGCCGGCATTGTAGTCTACTCTACCAGGATCAGGAAACAGTCCTCCAATAAAATGCGCTGCACACATCTGAATAATTTGGGTTGAACTGTTCCGGAACAGAAAACTTAACCACTGATTTCTAGTTGTACTCTTTTGGAAGGCGAAACAAAGTAGTTTCGCTTTCACAAAGAAACACACAGCGGGCTTACAACATTTATAACATAAAAGTTACGCCTTCTTTCTTTTGCGTGAATATTTGGGCAGCGTTATGCTAATCTTCCTACACAGTGACGTAGACATGTGGGGGGCGTGTTTGAACGAGGCGTTTTAGGAGGGCGTGGACGAGTCTTACCTTTTATAAATAATATCTCTTTGGATTTGAGACTTTAGTCTTTGCAACTTTAGGGATCTTATCTATGCACGAACAGATTGTAACACTCCAAAGAGAAAGAAAAACATTGTTGAATGCCATTTATTGAACCCTTGAAAATTTAGACGTTTGCCCAGGAAAGCAGGGACCAAAACACTGAGAAAGGACACAGAACGTTTTTTTTTTTTTTACCAGAAAGTAATAAAGATCCATTGAAAGTTGTATTTTCAAACTTTGAAGTGTTGCTAATACAGCTCACCGCTTCCTAGACAATTAGAAAACATTCACTGAATGTTTAACATTTCTATTATGACGACTCTCTGAGATTTTAGCATATACATGACAATTTTAATGTGCTTGGGCTTGTTGGAATAGATCTGCTTTAGGGCTGCATGATAAATCGCATGCGATATTTAATGCGCATCTTGTCAGAAAACCGGTTCTGTAATCAGCGGTAAATCTCCATCACCTGCGTGTTTTCACATTGAGCAGCATTAACTACACAGAGCCGTTGTTCACTGACGAGCTGCGCAAAAAAATCGCGCGAATATGAACGTGGTTTTGCGCAACTCGTCCAGGCCTGATTATTTAGTTTGAAGGATGAAATAGACTTACGATGGCTCAAAACAGCCTGCCTGCATGAGCAAAAATGGTTAAACTGTGCACTTGATAGGGGTCGCATCTTAGCAACTACGATGGAGATAGAAGAGTTAATGGATAGATTTCCTTCTTGATAAACGTTTTTGCACTGCAAATTACTGTAGCAAATGTTCTGTAATCTACTGTCACTAAATGGTAAATACAAGCTTGAGAAGTGAGGCTTCAAGAAGAAACCAATTTCCAATTACATAGCAAGTTCCAGATAAAGTATTCCCTGTTAAGCGAGGCTTACACAACCTCAGATAGACTGTAATCAGTTTCTAAAAGTGTGCAAAAATATGAATACCCTCTGATCTGGAAATTCATATAGTTGCTATTAATTTTTCTGCCCTGCAGCACGCTCATTACACTCATAAATAGTGTAAATCTCATTTAAAGCATGACTGCTGTAGGTGCATCTATCCATGCATATAATCTCAGACATACTCAGAGGAACAGTGTCGGCCCACATCTCCCTGTCTGGCACCGTGTGGAAAATGTGTATGCGAGCTCTGCTTTAATAAGTAGGAGCAAACAGAGACCGCAGATCTTTAAGTAGTTTGGCCTGTAAAATGTCTGCTATTACAGTTTGTTGCATTACATTGTTTACAAAGCAACCTAGAAAGTTCAGCATCGAACTGCGTTTCTGTTTAGTATGAAATTCACTCAAATCTTGGTTGTCTGAAATGGAGCAGAAAATCAGGCTGTCAATAAAAAGCCTCTTATGGAGGGAAGTATTGAGCGTTGATTCCTGATTGTTGGCCAAGTTAAGCTTTTGTGCCAAAATAAACCCTTTGGTTCTTGAGATGCCTTTGGAATTGACTTTCTGGGTCGACAGCATTTATGTACTTATAAACTGCAATTACAATGGAGAAAAGGAGCAGGATCGGGCTTTGTTACGTTATCTGCGCAGAGACAATTTTCCATTGTGCAAACCTGTAATATAGACCACATGATAGAGCTGTTCAGCCCACACGATGAATGGACTAAAGGTGAGAGAAGAGATGGATCAACACATGGATAGAAAATAAAATAAGTCACATTTTCCTGCAGCCCAAGCAAAAAGGAACAAAGCATTGTTTGGCCGTTCTAGCATTGGTCTATTCCTTACACAAAGCTATCGCATGGCTTCAGATAACGTATATATAGTGTATGAGTTGTATAGATGACTTTCATGATGCTTTTGTGTGTGTTTGTGAAAGCTTTAATATTTTCATTGTGATTGAATTAAGTATATTTTCTTGAAAATTTCTCCTTTTGTGTTCCACAGAAGAAAGTCATACCGGTCTGGGACGACATGAGGTTTGATAAATGATGAGCTATTCCTTTAAGTTCATTGATTCAGCAACAGAGAGCATCCCATCCCATTTTATCTCTCAGCTTGACACAATCAGAGCGATCGCCTCTAAGATTGAAGAATCCCTCATATAAATAATCTCTGTTTATGTGGAGGAGGTGCTATATTGGGAATATTAAGCAGTATTGGGACACTGTAAGAAGGAAAACTATACGTATAGTTTCTGTTTGTAGAAACGGACTGATTCTGATTCAGGGTTTGCTAGACTGAAGAATGTCATTCCTTTTGGGAGTGAAATGTAACATATTGCAGTTTTGTTGGTTCTAAATTTAGAATAAAAAGCCAAAGAGTTTAAAGAAATGAATTCTGTTATTTGTTGAAATCAATGTACTGTAGTATTGAATGTCGTATTGCAGTATTGATCCTATTTACTCTCTTAATACACAGTTCTAGTTTCATTTTGAATGATTTGTCATTGTTGCATGTTATTAAGAAAAAAATCAAAAACATAACTTAACAACATTGATTTGAATAAATATATTAAATAGAAAACAGTTCTTTTAACTTGTAATGATATTTTAGAATATTGGAGTTCTTACTGTATTTTTGATCAAATAAATGCAGCCTTTGTGAGCATAAGAGACTTCTTTTAAAAACGAAAGATAGATAGATAGATAGATAGACATTAACTTTGCTAAATTCTACGCACTCCGCATCTTTAAGGTTTTTACAAATAAACTGAATACATAATGATGTTTGCAGTCTGTGATTCTAGCAAATGTCTTAGTTTGTCTAAGTTTCTGATATTTCACATCTAACCACCATCTCAACTACCTAACATTGTTGTCCATATGGTATCCATGCTTTCATCTATATTTTAACACAGTCCTTTGGCTACAAGAATCGTTTCAATCTTTAATGAGTCAAGCACATTACCCAGTATTTTTAGTTCACCGTTTCCTTTCACAGAGTTTCTTTTCTTCTTTCCCTCAGACTCTGTACTAGCCGAGTTCCTTGGGGCTTGTTTTCGTCTGGCATTAAAACAGCCATGCTGAGACCTTCCGACAGCTTCCAGATTAGAAAATGAAAGACCGTGAGCAACGTGGATTCCGTTGCCAGGGAACAGCGTAAATCAACTTGTCATTGGCTGAGCGGAGATGATTCAAAGGTGTGCTGACAACTTGTTGTTCAGCAGGATGTTTGTGGTCGTATTTTTCTGGTGGACATAGATGCTGAATGTCCGATTTTCAAGGCCTGATTGGAAATAACAGCAAAGAGACCTAATAGCTTCTATAGAGCATCTAATTAAAAGCTTTTGCCAAGCACCTACGATCTGTATTCAAACAGATTTACTGCACTATTTAGGTCAGGGGTGCTGAGTGCTGCACCTGCTGATCTATTTTCCTGACATTCAAACTCAAACACACCTGAACCAGCTAATTTAGGTCAAGTTTACTTTAAAAATTGCAAACAGATGTGTCGGAGATGTTTAAATTCATCAGTTCCTCCAATATAGAGTACTGCAGTGATGACATATTTTTGTAAGATAGCATCACCCTGGTTCCCTGGACAAAATCCCATCACTCGAGGACCAGTGGCATTTTGGTCTGTTTTTCCTATAAAGCTGTCGTATGACTAGGAAGATTGGAAAATTGTTCATGAGTTGTATGGACCACTTTTGCAGTGCTTTTATGATGGCTTTTTTGGCTTGACAGCATAAATCAGCATCCACTTTCATTGTATGAAAAAGAGCAGGAGGAAAATATGTAATCTGAAAAAAATTAGGGTGAGTAAGTGATAACAAAAATGCAATGTTTTGCTGTTTCTTAAAGGAATTTGTCTCTTTTGCATGCAGTGATGAAGCAGTCAAATTACTGTTACATCTATCATGTGGGCGTATGAAAATGACTCTCCAGCTGCGCTAGATGCAAGAATGGAAAATGATCCGTAGTAGTGGGTGTTACAGGAGGGATGTGACAAGTAAATTGGTGTGTCTAAATTGCAGCACTCTGTCATTTAAAAAACCTCAGTTTATGGAAATCAGCCCTATTCCCACACACAGGTTTTTATCTTTTTGTCAAACACAGAGAACAGAGTGTTAGAAATGGCGAATGGAGGAAACTGGCTGTTAATTAAAGTATGTCACAGACGATCTCACACACCAAACTGTCACACGAAGTTTGTCCCTGCAAACACGTCCACTAGGAGTTTCACTTCCTCCTGTCTTCATGTAAAGTTGTTAAAGGGGTCATATGATGCTTTTTTAAAGATCATTATTTTGTGTATTTGGTGTAACAGAAAACGTTGACATGCTTTAATGTTCAAAAAACACATTATTTTTCAAATACTGTACATTATTGTAGGTCCTCTATGCCCCGCCTCTCTCAAACGCTTCGTTTTCTACAAAGTCCCTCCTTCCGACAAGCGCAGTCTGCTCTGATTGGCCAGCTGACCCAGTGCATGTGATTGGTTCGAACATCGCAAGCACTCGTCGAAAATGTAACGCCCCTTCCATAATCGCGAGCTCATCTTCAAAATAAATGTAAAGACAGTAAATAATGTCATTAGTTTTACCATCAGTTCAAGCCCGAAAGGGGAACAGACACAGTAATGATGCAGTACACAAGCCGCGGTTAAGACAGCTGACTCTACTGTGATGTGACGCTGTCTCTCTCTCTCTCTCTCTCTCACTCACACACACACACACACACACACGATGCGCAAAAATCCGCATTTGAACAGTCAATAGCAAAAAAACGTAAACTAATAGCAAAACATACTTAGTCGCTGATTCAGAAACGCCAGATTGTCATAGCAAAATCAGAATGACCTCCTCTCCTAGGTTCACGAAACGGTCATCCATAAAATGCATTGCTGTTCTGTTGTAAGTGATCTTAAAGTTTCCTAAATGCATCTACTTTCGGAAGCCAAATAAAGTGCTTTTGCTTTCACCTAGAAACACACAGCGTCTCCCTGACATGCTGCTTCAACACTAACTGCGGGTTACTGAAACCACACCTTCTTTCTTTGCGTGCACATTTGGGCACATTATGCAAATATTCCCACATAGTGACCTAGATATATGGGGGCGTGTTAGAACGAGCCGTTTTAGGGGGGCGTGGTCTTAACTTTGATAAAGAATATCTCTTTGGTTTTGAGACTTTAGTCTTTGCAACTTTACAGATCTTTTTTTTGCACCAAGAGCTTGTAACACTCCAAAGAGAAAGGAAAACTTGAAATCGCATCATATGACCCCTTTAAGGATTTACATGCTGTAACGCAGTCAACCTCCTGTTTACTAAGATAAGTGTAAGTATTTGATATGTGATTATTCATTTGGATGTTCATCTCTGGGAGGCTGTAAATAAAACAGACTATTAGAATAAATTTTACAAGAAAATTCTAATACTTGATTTGATATGTGATACTAATACTTAGTTTTTTCATATTTCCAAACTCTGGAACTAAGAACAGAAAGATGAAATTAATGTATACGTATATGCAGTGGCATCAGTGTGAATCAACAAAACAAACACAAACTCCATTCAGACACTCATAGTGTCCCTTTTAGTTAATTAAAAAAATCATATTAAATCTGTCATTGACAGTATAAGCATAACTAAGAATCTAAACCCATCTTAAACAACTGACACACATCTCCGCTAATCAACTGAATGGACTGCTTTCAAGGATTATAGATGAATCAGTGTCCAAAAGGGCCATTTTATCTTTTATTCATCAGTGTTTGTTGACGCCCTCAATTAATCATTATGGGATGCCACATTGTCAAGACTGTCTAACAGGCTTTCAAGGGCCCTTCTAAACAGTCATTAAGACTTAATGGAGTTCTTAGTTATGGCTCATTTGAGTATCAGCTTTGTTTGCTGTTAGTCCTAAAACGCCTTTGAAGAATGCAGAAAAGTTTTTGCCACATATGAGGTTTAACTCTGTGTTCATTCTCAACTGGTTCTTGTATCTTTGAAGCCTTGAAATAGTTGTGTACTCATTTTCAAATCTGTTTTAGGGCTCTTGTTTGCCCATGTTTGGTATAGCCAGAAATGTATTCAACACTCGGAATAGATTCAAACAAAATAGACAGACACAAGGGGTGAAATTATATTACCACTTTTACCACAGGAAGAAAAAAGAGATCTAGGTAAGAGATTAAGAGACAAATGTGTGGAGCAGCTACTTCAGCAGCATTTTTTTTTCTGCTGCACAAATCAGATCACTGGGATTTATAACCTCCTTCCAATCCAGCTGCTCACAGTAATGAGTAGATGCATCTGATTGGCTTAGAGGGACAGAGGGTGTGGTTAACTGGAGGTTGTGCAGATCTCCAGCTACTTAGGGTATGTTTACATGACAACAATGTACTAAAAACGGAAAAGTTCTTCCTTTGTGTTTTTGAATACATACAGATGACAACATTGTCAGAGCGATCCCCATTCACACTGATCCATGAAAAGCACTAAAATGCTGTATTATGCATGCCAGGCCAGTAGTTGGCAATGTTAGCCTACTTTGTAAAGAAACACTACATGCACAAATTCACCGTTTTTTGTAATTTACACAGAGAATATAAATTGCATTTTTTAAACCTGTTTTTAAAGGGTTGTTTTCAGGTCAATTAAGAGCCAAAACACATAAAAAAGTTTTCAGTTTTTTAGTTGAAAATGGTTTTGCGTAAACCGCTCCTTGAACGTTTACACTTTGCCAGAATGTAAGCTCTAAAGCTAAAAAAAATAAACGTGGCTAGCTCAGATTATATGATTTTGACTGTAGTTGATGAGAAATATTTAAGTTCATGTTAAAATCTCTAACTTTTGAATGGAGACTTTGTATTTTGAGATACAATATATTTTCTGAAACTTTTATGAGGCTTTGTCCACATCTGTACAGATATTTCTAAAAAATAATAAATAAATACAAATAACAGTTTTCACTTCACTTTAAAACTAAACATCTGTCCACACCAACAGCATTTTAGACGACAATGCGAAAAACACTCATAACCCAGTTTTTGCAACTTATTGCAATGTAAAAATTGTTATAAAATCAACCTAAACAATGACAGAACAGACTTTTTGAAGAATAGGCTTTTTGAAAAAAATCTGTTTTTAGTTATCTAAAATCCTGTTTACATGTGAATAAGATGCCAAAACTCTTAGTCTTAGAGATGGGGACTGAGAGACACATGAGAGATTACTGGGGTGTTTTTTTGCTTTGTTTTTCAGGATAAACTTATGCTACGGCCCCTGTTTGCCATCTAGAAGAAACAGATTTTTAAAGAGTGATTTTTCTTTCCTATGGAGGAACTCTCATTACTCACTCTATATTACAGATTCTCAGCTAATACTGGAGTGTCAGAGACCCATCAGAGAGAGAGCCAGTGCACTGCTGCCCCAGAGACTCCCTCAGGCTTACAGATCATTTCTTCCTTGTTTTAGGAACGACTCTGACAATAACCTCCTGATTCCCATTAGCCCCGTGTCTGGCAGCATTCCATCACTCTTGGACAATATCGATCTGGCCGTCTCTCGTCTGCCTCATCAATGCACACATATGACTGAGGACGACCGTGGGCCGACGTGCTGCAGCATACGGACAAAATGCATTTCACCTCTGATTCCAGAGCACTTTGCTTTTCTGTCTGGTAAGTGGCCACTGAGGGGAATAGATCTGTTCGCTTCCATTATAACACTAGGAAATGCTAACCTGGTGGACAATCATGCCTGACCTTGAAACTGAGCTTGAGTATAAAAGTTTGCGATGTTCTTTAACCATGTAAACTTTCTGCAAGCAAAAAACATCACAAATTATCACGATCTGTGCTTGTTGAGGCAATCATAACTATTTTTCACTTTTCAAAACCTTTTGCTTTTGTGTTTAGTTAACGAAATAGGTAATCCTCAGGCCATTCAAGATGGCTAGTTGAATTTTCTTGGAAGGCCATTCAAGATGGCCTAGTGAATTTTTTTTGTTTCTTGGAACAGATTTGGAGAAATGTAGCAATATATCACTTGCTCACCAACTGGATGCTCTGCAGTGAATGGGTGCCGTCAGAATGAGAGTCCAAACAGCTGATAAAAACAAGTAATCCACTCCAGTCCATCACTGAACATCCTGTGAAGTAAAAAACTGCATGTTTGTAACAAACACTTCTAACCATAATATTCAGTCGTCTAACTATAATACTGCTTTCTCCAATGAAGTCATTTAGTCTGATTTAGGAGAGAAATATGCACAGATCAAGCACAGTTTACAAGTGAAAACAGTTCTAAACTAAAATGCTGGTGGATTTTGATGTGAGAGGACAACCGGGAAGGAACTTTTCCACTGAAGGAAGCATTATTATGGATTAAAGGCTTGTATTTTGGCCAAAACTGATGGTTTAAAGTTAAAATGCCTTAATGATGAATTTGTTTCTTACAAACATTTTTTTTTCAAGACCTCACAGAAATTATTAATGTGCCCAGGTGGTATGGATACTTCAATGTGATACGTGATTTGTTGTTATACAGATGTTTGGACTATCATGCTTGCTAACGGCAACCATCACTGACCAGAGCATCATTGGTGAGCAAGTTCAATACACAAACTTATTCATAAGCGTTGTGATGAAGAGAAACTAATTTACATAATGTGTCTCTGTAGTGGGCCACCACCCCCCCACCCCCCCCTCCCAAACAAAGGCAGAAATGGGCTTTAAATAACGTGAAACGAGTCATGTTATACAATAGCTTTCTTCTCTTGTGCGTTGTTTCTTCTCCATCTGCTAGTTTTCCCACCGAAGCTCTGAGGTGCCATGTCTGCTTTACCGTTTCTAAAATGACTAATTTTCAAGCACAGACTTTGAGGGTGAAACTCAGCATCTATGACACCTTTAGATTCAAGCTGCTGTTATATTGGATGTATTAGATGCGTATTGTTTCATTTCTGACAGCAAATTGCCAGAAAATGCTGACTGGGACCTTTTGAAACAATTTACCCATTTTTGCTAAGTGTATGGGCCTGTCCAATCATATAATGGCCCAAAGCAGATTGGCTCAGCAATAACTGCAGTGAAAAATGAACATTGACGGCAGCAAACAGAAAATACTGGTTGCCACAGCACCTTTATGGATTCTGGTGAAATACAGGAGACATGGTTATTTCAGCTCTGCACTGTAATGAAGCTATACAATTGGAAATTAATATCTCCTGCATTTTTGTACAGCAGCTAAAACTGCAGAAGAGCTTTGGATTTCATATGTTTATTTATTTATCTGCTTTCATATATTTATTTATCTATTAGCTGCAGTTAAATTAGTTCATGTATATGCAGATTTCAAAATATTGGTTTAATCATCTAATTGCAGTGCATTTACATGATGCATCTATAATATTAGTAAATTCTAATTCATTTCAAAATAATTACTGTGCATTTAAGCATACTGAAGTTGGGCAGCATCCTTTCTTTTTCTTCAAGTCCTGTCAGAAAGAAAAGAGCCTTGTTTCCTTTGACAGCATTACTATGTTAGGAGTTTTGATTAAAGTGCTCTAGTTTCTACAGTTCCTCAGAGACTTGCACAGATATATCAGCTTGGCCCCCTCCCCATAAAGACGAGACAGGAACTGAGTGGGTGAACGGAGAAAATGGGACATCAGTTGGAAATAAATAACGTTTCATTGCAATGCACTGCTGAAGTGGTCTGCTGGAAGACTTAATGGCTCTTCTGAATTAAAAGTTCTACCTTTCGTGAAACATGACTGCACGTATCTATGCACAGTTTATTTTCTAGGTTTCATAACAAGACGGGCGAGTGGTGATTTGTATTCATCTTTGGCGTTTATTTGCTATTGAAGTTTCTGTTGGACGTGATATCATAAGTTGCATAGAAGGGTGGCTGGTCTGGGTAAAGAGAGATGGGACGAGAAGGAGCAGTACAGGCGATAGAATCATGTCGCAGCGTGTGAGAGTGGTGGTGCGTGGGTGAGTCAGGTTGGATGTTTTACCGAGCTGAGTGTTTGTCAGTAACAAGCTCAGCATGGGCTTTTTCACATTATATTATATATACACATATTACAAATTGCATATTATGTATATTATATATATTACTATATATTATTTATTATATATTAAATACACACATAATATATCCAGTGGTGTGAAAAAGAAGTGTTGGCCCCCGTCTGGCTGATTTCTTATTTTTTTTCATGTTTGTCACTTTAATGTTTCAGATCATCAAACAAATTTAAATATTAGTCAAAGATAACACAAGTAAACACAACATGCAGTTTTTAAATGAAGGTTTTTATTATTAAGGGAAAACAAAATCCAAAACTACATGGCACTGTGTGAAGAAGTGTTTGCCCCCGTTAAAACTCTGGTTAGTTGTGACAGGCCTGAGTTCAGAGTTCGGTCTGGTTAGGTCCAAGCCCAGGGCCATTTGTTGATAATGCCAGCACCTGTGTGTGGCAGAAGCAATCAAGAAATCTCTTAAATAGGACGTGCCTGACAAAGTGAAGTAGACCAAAAAGATCCTCAAAAGTGTTAGGGACGTCAGTGCAGAGATTCCAAATGAATTCGAGAAGTAGAGAGAAAAGAGAAAGAAAGTAATTGAGATCTATCAGTCTGGAAAAGGTTATAAAGCCATTTCTAAAGCTTTGGGACTCCAGCGAACCACAGTGAGAGCCATTATTCACAAATGGCAAAAACATGGAACAGTGAGTGTTCCCAGGAGTGGCCGGCCGACCAAAATTACCCCAAGAGCACAGCGACGACGCATCCAAGAGGTCACAAAAGACCCCACAACAACACCCAAACAACTGCAGGCCTCACTTGCCTCAATTAAAGCCAGTGTTCATGATTCAACAATAAGAAAGAGACTAGGCAAAAATGGTCTGCATGGCAGAGTTCCAAGACGAAAACCGCTGCTGAGCAAAAAAAACATAAAGGCTCATCTCAGTTTTGCCAGAAAACATCTTGATGATCCCCAAGACTTTTGAGAAAATACTCTGTGGACTGACGAGACAAAAGTTGAACTTTTTGGAAGGTGTGTGTCCCATTACGTCTGGCGTAAAAGTAACAATGCATTTCAGAAAAAGAACATCATACCAACAGTAAAATAAGGTGGTGGTAGTGTGATGGTCTGGGGACTGTTTTGCTGCTTCAGGACCTGGAAGAATTGCTGTGATAAATGGAACTATGAATTCTGTTGTTTACCAAAAAATCATGAAGGAGAATGTCCGGCCATCAGTTTGTGGCCTCAAGCTCAAGCGCACTGGGTTTATGCATCAGGACAATGATCCAAAACACACCAGCAAGTCCACCTCTGAATGGCTGAAGAAAAACAAAATGAAGACTTTGGAGTGGCCTAGTCAAAGTCCTGACCTGAATCCTATTGAGATGCTGTGGCATGACCTTAAAAAGGCGGTTCATGCTCGAAAACACTCCAATGTGGCTGAATTACAACAATGCTGCATAGAGGAGTGGATGTTGTGTTTACTTGTGTTATCTTTGTCTATTATTTAAATTTGTTTGATGATCTGAAAACATTAAAGTGTGACAAACATATAAAAAATAAGAAATCAGGAAGGGGGCCAAACACTTTTTCACACCACTGTGTATTTAATTAGATATTATATATATATATATCTATATGAATTAATATATATATATATAATATTATCGTGCTGTTCAAAAATTTGGGCGCACAGTGAGATTTTGTTAGTTTTTTTAAGGAAGTTTCTTATGCCATCAAGGGGCGCTGAATCTATTGATCGACAAAAATAAAGAAAACAAGGCTGGAGATGTTTGTGTGACAGTATGTATTGCAGATTTGGTGAAATTTAAAGTGTTAGGAATTTTTAAAGGTAGTACAAATATAGATCGATAGAAGTTTTTTATGTTTTTGTAGCGACTTTAAAGGAGGAATGTATTCTGTGATCAAGGCGAGCGGAAGTTTCAGCATCATTACTGCAGGGGGAGTCTTCAAGTGTCACATGAGTCTTCAGAGAATCATTCTAATAGGGTGATTAGGGTTATCACAGTGTTAGTAAACCGTTGTGTGCTTGTGTAATAGTTGTTTGGGATCTGTGGGGGATACAGTTTCTTATTGTCCAAAAATAGAATTTTTGTGTTTTACCATATAAACTACTCTTGAACATTGGCCGCGTCACAGCTACCTTTTTTATTTTTTCTTGACGTTTCACAACGACCAACATGCACATACAGGTTTACCCAGGCAAGTAGTAAAGACCTTATATTGATACGCAAATTAAATTCTATTTTGAATAATTTTTTGAACTTTTTGTTCATCAAAGAATCCCGAAAAAAAAAGTATCACAGGTTCTAAAAAAAAAATACTAAGCAGCACAACAGTTTCAACACTGATAATAAATCAGCAAATTAGAATGATTTCTGAAGAATCATGTGACACTGAAAAATGGAGTATTGCTGATGAAAATCGCGCGCGGTAACAGGAAAAATTAGATTTAAGGTTAATATTAAAAAGAGGAATCAATATTAGACATTCCAGTTAATAGTTCTGTATTTTGGATCAAATAACACTAACAGCACTGTGACATGCAGGCATAGAGAGATTGCACCACATTAAAAACTTAATTATATGTAGTAACCTATTGTGACACACTCCAAATTTAAACAGCGTTGAAGCAGTGCGCTGATATTTTTGTGAGATACATTTTTTTTTTTCAGGATTCTGCATTTATTTGAAATCTTTTGTAACAATTTTAATGTGCATTGCTGAGTAAATTTTTAACGGCCTTGGAAAAAGTATCTCGCTCGCTCTATGCAAAATGATATACTTAAACAAATTACATAATTTCAGCTTATACCACAGCAGCCTGCCTAACTACCATTACAAGGCGGTATCAGATGCACCCGACCATATTCAAGTGGTCCCCGCTTCCTCACACTTGGCACGTGTACAAGACTCTTGGTGACATCAAAGAGATCTGTAAGTGAAAAGACTCAAGTATCACACATCCAAAGAGATTAGCCCCTGTGTGTGTGTGTGGCTGTGTGCCTGTGTGCTACGTGTAGTGTGTGTGACCACCCCCTCATGTGGGTGTGCTGACGGAAGAGCACCGGGAAACAGGGTAACCGCACAGGAGATGTGAACTGTCTGCAGAAATTCATAGCACGTAAGCTGTCTTAATACCGCCGGACTTTGTGTACTGCAGGCATCATTGTGTCTGTAACGCGACTCTGTTCCTCTTTTCGGGCTTGAACTGATGGTAAAACTAATGACATTATTAATTATTAGTCTTGATATTTACTTTGAAAGCTGAAGCTCGCGATTATGGTAAGAGCGTTACATTTCCGACGCGCCCCCCCCCAGCCCCACCCCCGGCACCACGGTGTTTCCATGCCGTCCGTCCCGGCCACAGCAACCAGCCACTTGGCCGTCAAGCTGGCCACACTCACCCAAGAGCGCACGACATGCCGCCCTTGTAAAAGGAGGCGGGACCTTTGTGACAACAACGAGTTTTGACAAGAGGCGGGGCATAGAGGACCTACACTGTTCAGTTATTTGAAAAATAATGTGTTTTTTGAACATTAAAGCATGTCAACATATTCTGTTACACCAAATACACAAAATAAACCTGCACCTCCTTCTAAACATCACGCATCACCCTGACCCCTTTACCACAGTTTGTTAAATGCAGGATATGTTGATTTAATCAAATGCCTTAAATTTTATTTGCAGTAAGCAGTAAATCATTGCATATACACCAGAAAAAAGTGGCTTTAAGTCCATATAATGATTTTTTTTTTTAAATAATCCATTTCAGAATTGAGTTTGCCATCTGTCTGTCTGTAGAGGCTGTTTACAGACGACATGTTCTTGTATTCCGTCTGTGCTATTTTTTGATATACTGTATGTTGGACTATATCTGCGGGCTCTCAACAACTGCCATCAATTTAGCTGCTATTTCAAGCGTGAATTGTTTGAACAAACCATGTTCTTGAACTGGACTGGAGAGGAAAGTTTTTTGAAAGTTACAGTGTATTTATATAGTGCGACACTTTTATTTGAAAAGGTCAATTCTGTTTTTAATGATGACCCTTTTAAAGCATCACCTTACTGAAATATTCAAGGTAACATGATGACATTAAAATGTAATACTTTTATGTCATTGCAACTAGCTTGCAAGGACCACAAAAGGAGATGATTAGCAGAATGTCCCTGCTTCTCATCCACTTTCATTGTACAAAACAAAACTCAAACATTTAGCTAAGACGCTTATGTGTTCTATGAAAGATAGAAAGCTACATGGGTTTTGAAAGATGCCAGCAAGGAGAGTAATGCCACAGATTTGTTTTTAGGTCAAGTATTCCTTTAAACTTTAAACAAGTCTTTTGTATGCAGTTTCTTAAAGAGTATTTCTGTGCCTAATTCTTATTTCCTTTCGTTTTTTCCTTCCATTTTGGTTGAAGCTGCAGACAAGCTAAAAGGCTTGCTAGATATGCATCACAGTTGATGTACAGAGTGACTAAATGTGATTGTATTGAGTGATAGTTCCGGCTTCAGGATTGTGGACATTTAATTTCTCTTTTAGTTTTATCCTAGTCAGAGTTCTACTAAAGTCAGAAGGTTTTAATTCATGTCAGAGGATTTTCAGGTAAGCTGTTAAATGTCCCAGGACTGTGCAGTAGTGCTATTCATCTCAATTGAGCTTCTCTGCATGCTGAAGGTGAAAAATGGATGCCGTCATGTTCAAATGTGTGTTCCTAACACTAAGTGGCTGGGTACATCTGAAGCTGTTAGAGCAATCATTGCATCATTCATTGGGAGCAAAGGCTTTGTTTTACTCAGCTTTGACTGATGGGACTCATTAGCCACTGCAGATTGTGAGTGTCAGAACTACTACCCAGGCACTATCGACCCCCACACCCTTGAGGTCAGTCCACGCACCACGACATTCCGTCTCCATGCTCACCACACCACTTACTACGTTCCACATGACACTTGTTAACAACCAACACGACCCTTCAGGAACCTAGCTCAACACAACAAAACTAACCCACCAGCCCTGACCACCACTCCAGGATAAAACTGTATGGGTTTGTTTCTCCACCGCGCCGACAACAGAAGCTGGCGACAACCCCCAGTCGCATTACATCCCACTCTGCATCCATGCAGTGACCCAACGGAGGCCCACACCCCTGATCGTCGATTAAGCAGTCCAAAACCACAGCCCTGTAAAACAACATCACACAAATGTCACAAACCAGCCCACATCCCAACACACAATCCCCCAAGGTCCATCACCTTAGGTTGTATTTTGACCACATCGAACCAAGCTGCACTGCTTACACCACTGTACCACCCCACAAAAACACATCCTCCCACCCCCCACTTTTGAGTGAATATCTCTAATATCCTTGAGATAACTTAAGTGCAAACAGACTATCTGGCTAGCATTAGTTCTGGCTAGTTCACGTTATCGAGCTAGCATCACGCCCGGCAATCCTCATATCAAGCAACCTAGCGGACACTACGCAAACAATATATACAGCCCATACCTATATACCTACAGGCCCTGCCCCCCCTCAACACAGTCATTCCCACCTCAGAAGTTTTTGACGACACATTGCCAGTCAATCAGCCTACATTACCCTCCCCTTCCCTCCAACCCAGCTCACACCCTGCTCCCACGTCTAGGATCTCGCCTTCCACTATTGATTCTCCCTTTGAATCAAATAATTCTAAAAGTGACATAAAACGATTATTGAACTTTAACGATATCTGCGTTACATTTATGTTGGTTCTGTTTACCCTGCGGGGGTTATCGCTGCTCTCCCTGCTGTCATCCATGCTAGGCTGCAGGGATGCGCAGGGAGTTCCTTGCCAGAACAGAACACATACGCCAATCCAAACTGGTATGACTCAATTGTAACAAAATATCATCTTTGAACGATGCTGGTCCTGACAGAATTAAGGTTTGGGTGGAGATTTCTAGGGTATATAGACAACTTCACTACTACACATCTTTATATGTAATTTTATAATTCTATTGTCTTTGCAATATGGTTCAATTGTGCTGCAAAATGTAGGCGACAAGCATTCATGTACTTTAAACTAATTTATATAACTTGCATTTCATATTTAAATATATTTGTAAATGCACATTTTATAAAGTTGCAATTTTGTGCATTTCAAATATATTACCTTTTATTTAACTAATGTAATATTGCATAAAACAGTTAAATTATAATCAAGTACTGAAAATGTAACATTAAAAAATAAGTGTACTTTTAGCATGACAAACAAATACCGGTAATTAAAACAATGTACTTTAATTTTAAATGTAATTATTTTAATTTGACATTATTAAAGTGCACTTTTTAAAACACTTAAAACACTTAACACTTAAGTGCACTTTAAGTACACTTAAGTGGCCTTAATTTCATTAAAATTATATTATAGGGAATTATATTAAAAAAACATACTTTTAAGATTTAAAGTACTTTAAAATTCAACACAATTAAGCACACTTCTTTTTTGCAGTGTATGAGGAGCTCTTATGTGGCATAGATGTGGGAGTTTCAAGCAATGCCAAAAGCAAAACAAACAAACAAAAAGCTATTTAGGCCACTCGTCTTGACCCATCCTCTCTTTGAGAGTGCATTTGAGAGCATGCACCATAAATCACAATAGCTCCACTAATGCCAGTGGGTTTTAAAGGTAACCTACTGTTGGCATTGCGAGGAAGCTTATTGTGTCGTGTGTGTGTGTGTGTGTGTGTGGTGTGTGTGTGTGTGTGTGTGTGTGTGGTGTGTGGTGTGTGTGTGTTGCAAAGTCAGGGTCAAAGTCACTAGTGGCAATGGCAATATTGAAAAGAGTGGAACAAAAACGTCAGTCATGTGCCAGTATGCTCGAATGTGTTTTTGTGAAAGTCAGAATGAACGATGCAAGGAAGGTATAAGGTCTCCTAGAGTCAAGTCACGATTTCAAAAGGCAAAGTGGGATATTTCTGTTGCAAAACTATGTTGCAAATCAAAGGTTAACTGTAGCTTGCCATGATTCTCAGTAATATTGCCTGCATCACACAAAACACACAGAGATAAATTATGCTAATAGCACGTTAATGTAATTGCATTTAATTGCTGGCAATGCATTTAATTTTGAATGCAGGCCTCATATTAGAATTGTGGCTAATTTCATAGCTCTGATAAAACCGCTGCATCAGTCAAGGAATAGGCCTGCTATGACGTCACGCTGAGCTTGTGTTCAGAGTGATTTTGTCCTGTCCAGCAGAGTCGAGCGGACCAGCTCTCCCATACAGCCAGTGAGAGACTGGCCAACACATGCAGAAAATACATTCTGTAGGATGTTAATACAAAAGGAGATCCCAGATAAATTTATTCTAGATGGAAATGGATAAACGGAATCTTGGGGGTTGGAGCATAAAAAGCCTCATAGATAAATACAAAACAACTATCTATCTATCGACTAAATTTCTGTATATCATGGCTATCTGTCTATGTCTGTCTGTCTATCTATCGATCTATCTGTCTGTCTGTCTGTCTATCTATCATCATCTGTCTGTCTGTCTGTCTATCTCTGTCTGTTGTCCGTCTGTCTGTCTATCTATCTGTCCGTCTATCTGAATATCTATCTATCTATCCATCATCTATCTGTCTGTTGTCTGTCTGCTCTGTGCTATCATATATACTGTCTGTCTGTCACGTCTGGCGTTCTTCTATCATCTGTCACCGGATGTCGGTCTGTCTATCTTCATCTGTCTATATGTATGTCTGTCTGTCTGTCTGTCTCTGTGTGTCTGTCTGTCTGTCTATATGTATGTCTGTCTGTCTGTCTGTCTATAATCTATCTATATCTATCTGTCTGTCTATCTGTCTACCTATCTATCTATCATCCTGTGGTCTATCTATATCCGTCTGTCTGTCTATCTATTCATCTGTATGTCTGTCGGTCTGTCTATCTAGCATCATGTCGGTCTGTCTGTCTATCTATGTCTGTCTATCTATCTATCAATCTACTGTCTGTCTGTCTGTCTATATCTCTGTCTGTCTGTCTGTCTGTATGTTGTCTATCTATCTGTCTGTCTGTATGTCTGTCTGTATGTCTGTCTGTCTGTATGTCTGTCTATATGTCTGTCTGTCTATCTATCATCTGTCTGTATGTCTGTAGTGTATCCTCTTTATGAATTATTTAAAACCTTAGAAGCTTATTTTGTGAATCATTTTTCTTGATGTGTTTTGGGCTGTATTGATTAGAACTGTCACCTACATCATGGGCTATTCATCAATTTAGTTCAAATCCCGACCATGTCAGGGAAAATACCGATAAGGCTGGTTATATTCAGAGCAAGCTCACAGGTTTACATGTCATGTTTTGTCTATTTGACAACAAAGCCAGGTTCCCCAGAGAGCTGCAATCATGAGACTATTGTGGTCCGTGCTAAATCCTACAATGTGAAAATCTGCACAACAAAAATGTCAGTTTTCCCTTTGAGATGCTGCTTGTACGAGACTATGGCTGAATATGTCATGCGATAGGTCTTCAAAGACACCTCTGACGTGTTCAAGCTATGGATCTCACAATAGAGATGTCTCTTTATGTAATCCGTAATGCTGGAGCCTCATACCCATCACTGGATGAAGAACACGCCCTTAAGCTGAAGGACATCTCCCTAGTTTTGTCATTTGAGAATTGTCAAAGTAGGGCGTGGAGTATTTGTGGTGTGCTGATATGGCCTCAGATGACCTATCGGGTGTAGTTTAATCTGTCCAGATTTCAGCCACTCCTTCCTGGAATCACGTTCACACCTGCTTAGAAGAATAACCTAAAAGCAGCCATTCAAGAGGTAAATATCAACACAAGAGGACAGACGATAGGGAACAGATAGAACATTAGACTCCAAAAACTAGATAGAGGAAAAAAAATCACAATTGAGATTTCGGTTTCTTGTATATCTCAATTGTGTCTACTAGACAGCAGTGAGATTAAATTTAGAGTTTTGTTTAAATCCTCTGCTTCCCTTTTCTTTCCTGAGAAAAAAAACAGTCATCTCGTATGTGTGTCTGAAGAGTTCTCAGCAACTTCTCAAACTGCTCAGATTTGAAATTAAAAATCAGATATTTCAGTATGAATTTATTAAAAAAATTACTGTAAATGCGAATATTATTTATTTGACATGAAACTCGTTTAAGACTAAATCATGATCCACATCCTACTTAAAAAAAGTTCAAATCAGACATTGATGGTTTTAGTGCCCAAAACCCCTCTAAAACCACTCAAGACAAGCAAACCAGTTTAGGGTGGTTTAAAATATGTTTTATGCAGGACATACATTTAATATCTCAATACTTTTGCATTGTCAAACAATTGTCTTACGTATATATACACTAGCATTCAAAAGTTTTTTTATGTTTAAAAAAAAAGTCTCTAATGCTTGCTACGGCTGCATTTATTTGCTCAAAAAATACAGTAAAAACAGCAATATTGTGAAATATTATTACAATTTAAAGGAAACTGCTAGTCTCTTAGATCTATTTAAAATAAGTAATTTTTCTGTGAGCAAAGCTGATATTTCGAGCATCTTATTGATGAAAACCGTTGTGCTGCTTAATATTTTTTTGGAAACCATGATACTTTTTTTCAGGATTCTTTGATGAATAAAAAGAAGAGCATTTATTAGGATAAGCATTTGTACGATATAAAGTGTTTTACTGTCAACGTTTGAACCAAAACTGAATGCATCCTTGCTGAATAAAAGATATTTCTTTATGAATTCTTTTAAATATCATTACTATATGATATATTAGATATCTATATGTTGTGCTCCACAGAGGAAAGACTAAAGGCAGTTTAAACAGGTAGACAACCCCGATGGTGAGTAAATTGACAATTTCATTTTTGAGTAAACTATTCATTTCAAGTGTGTAACCAGTTTGGTTACAGTCCAAATGAAAGTCTGTTTGATTAAATTCATTTTAATGTTATGAATATTTCGTTCTCACATGTACCATTCCATATAAAAGCGTTCGCAATTTGTTGTGTTGTTTTTTAAATATTCCTTCAGCTTTCTATTGTTAGTTTTCACTGACATTGCAGGGAAGCAGCAATATGGCACATTTAAGGAACAGTTTGCACAAACTACGGTGTTTAAAAAAAGGTCTACCAGCTGTTGAGGAACAAATGTGCTGTTTCAGAACAGCGTTGTACTCGTCTGGAAATCATCAAAAGTCCTAACTTTTCAAATAGAAGAAAGTAGCAACAGTATTCATGTTGGCATGTTTCGAGGCCGTTTCAAGTTCGATTAGGGGAGTGCTGGGGTAACACTGCAGTCTAATACTTGAGGCACCTTCCATAAAAGCCAAATATAGTTCCATCGATCCATTGACGAAACCTCGAGACGGACGTGTAGACGCCGGGGTACTGGGCATCAGCACAGCCATTGCCCCAGGAGACGATGCCATAGACACGGCCCTCACACACCAGCGGCCCTCCAGAATCACCCTGCAGAAAAGACAATCATATATTAATATGATTTTGGACAGGGAAGTCAGATGGTGTGTGAGAAGAGTGATTGTTGAAACTCACAACGACACCAGAACATGTGCTTTCACAATTACTTGGGTCTTAAAAATTGAGCATTACGTAGCAGATTGAAGGCGAGGGGTTGAAATATATAGATTTACAATGTCAGCCAAAATATATTTTTAGTTTTTATTTATTTTATTTTTTTTGCACTGCCGTTCAAAAGATATGTAAGCTAAATTTAGTTTTTTTCATTGCTCAAAAGTGAGAGTGTAAAGATATTTATAACGTCGCAAAAGATTTCGGTTTCAAATAAATACTGTTCTTTTGAACTTCCTGCTAAAGAAGCAGCAGTACAACTATTTTCAACATTGATAATAATCAGAAATGTTTCTTGAGCAGGAAATCAGCATATTTATTAGAACGATTTCTGACGGATCACGTGACACGGAGTAATGATGCTGAAAATTCAGCTTTGATCAACAGGAATAAATTATATTTTAAAATATATTTAAATAGAAAACCGCTCTTTTAAATTGTAAAATTATTCCACAATATTACTGTTTTTATTGTATTTTTTATTAAATAAATGCAACCTTGTTGACATAAGAGACTTCTTTCAAAAACATAAAATCATACAGACCCCAAGCTTTTGAACAGTAGTGCATTTTTATTCATTCATTTCGTCTTTAATTAATACCAGATATTTCTAACCTGACTGAATAAGATTTATCACACACATTTATTTATTTTATATTTCACAAGATAAGTACAGTGCTAGTTAATTAACGAGTTGAGCTCCACTTAGGTTTGAAAATGTTTATATAACTGGATAGTTTTCTTTATTTTATTTTATTTTTTAATTAATTTGCATCTGATAACTAAAGTAAATAGCCACACATTTCTAAGTTTAATTAGACCCAGTCAGCAGTGCAACCAATTAAATGTATAAGTTGTTGGCAAAAACAGTGAAATCCAAATAATGACTGAATATAAGATGACCATGTTCCTGACAACAAAGTCCAGTAAATCACTAAAATTGTGCTAATAGTTACCAGTAGTTTATTCCAAGAAGTTTTTTATTCCAAAATACCACTTATTCATAAATAGAAGATTTCCAGCAGCATCAGAAAAAGTCCAGTCCATTGTCCTGTGCCGGTCACATTAAGGTAAGTGCCTGTGCAGCATTAATCGATTGTCTCACCTTACATGCGTCTTTTCCTCCTTCGCTGTATCCTGCACAGATCATATTCTCAGTGATGTTTCCATTAAAAGAGTCCGTGGCGTTACACACTGTGCTGGACACGATGGGCAACTTGACCGTGCGCAGGGTTGCAGGGATTCCTCCCGTTGGAGTGGTGAAGCCCCAGCCAGACACCATGCACACGCGACCCACGGCCACCATAGCGTCCTGCCGAGGCAGCGGCGCCAGAGACACATAGCTGTTCACATAGATGGGAGACTGCAGCTAAACGGGTGAGAGAAAGGGAAAAATTAATGGTGCACATAAAGCATACAATAAAATTTGGCAAAATGACATTTTGATTGGAAATTATGCACAACAAGTGATATTTGCCTTGATTTTACTTTTATTTTATTTTATTCATATCATGTTTTATAATTTTACTGAGGACAAAATTATTATGGTGGAAATGGAAGTGTGGGACAGTTGTAATTTGTGTAAAAGTTCACACAAAAACATTGATTTATTATTATACATTTTCAAAACGTGTATTTTTCAATCCAATTTTTGTTTAGCTTAGCATGGTTTTTGATGTAGTAAGTAGATTTGTTTCCCCATATTTTAAGATTAAAAGGGTCTATTATATTATGTTTTTACATATATACTAAAATTGAAACATCTATGCTATACTGTTATACTAAAACTGTTATGCTTTACAAAAACACATTTGTTAACAATTGACTAATATGAGCTAATAATGAGCAATAGATTTGTTATACTATTTATTAATCTTTGTTAATGTTTTAGTTCATCAAAATACAACTGTTTGTTCATGCTACAGCTCATGTCCAAGAAATATTATTAACAGATAAAACGTTAGATTTTCATAATTGTAGTATAGTATTAGTCAATTAACGTGAACTTCAGTAATGCTTCAGAAGTATTTTTCTATGGTTATTTCATGTTCACTAATGTAGGTAACTAATTTTAACAAATGAATCCTTTTTGTGAAATGTTATCAAATTATATAGTATAGTAAATTTAATATAAAAGTATAGAATTTTAAGTTTACAATTAAAACTTTAAAGGTGTAAAACATTCATGCAGTATTGTTGCAGCACTGATTACTGAGAGACACATCCATCACTTCATGTAATATGACTTGATGCCGGATCGTTGAGTTCATTTTATATGCATGAAAGGAGTCAATGATTCACAGCTACTGACGGTTCGGTGTAACACAGGAGCATTGATTCCACTGCCTCACCTTAATGAGCATGATGTCTGCGTTATTGGTGGCTTTGTTGTACTGCGGGTGAGGTATTAAAACATGAGGCCTGCGGAACTGCTCCGTCCCCTCATATAATCCCACAGAAAAATCTCCAGCCACGATTCTCATGTTTGCCGCCCTAAAGACACAAGACTGATTTTTAACTCGAGTTCAAAAACTCAACTTTTTTTTATTGTATTTTACTGTACTTCTGCTTTAAAATACACTGTAATATACCGTCACATTTATGGTTTTTGGAAATAAAAACCATGAATTATCATACATTATCAAAATTGTACATTTCCAGAAATCACATATGATTATTTTTACTTTTCCTTATTTTTGTTATCAGTAATGTACTTTAGTGTGTTTTGTGCTATGCTTTCTGATATTTATTTCTGTAGTTGAACTCTATTCTGTTCTTTTTTCCACCTGTATTATCCAGATTTTGATAACTCAAGTAGCTCGGTATATTAACATTATATCAATTAAAATATACAGTTATGAGTTATGAAATACAGCCTTTAAGTGCCAATATGTCATCCCATAATGCCTGAACCATATTTTTACTGTGAATCGCTGGCAACCCTGTCTGCCAGTTTTTTAATACTTAAAAAATGCTTGCTGGTTTAAGCTGGTCAAACTGGTGTTCAGATGGTTTGATTGATCAGCTGGTCTCCTAGCCTGAGTAACTAAAAACAGCCTGACTAGTCTAAACCAGTCTCTTAAACCAGCTATGATCAGACTAGAAGACCAGCTGTAAAACAATAATATATTATGTAAAAATGTGTGTGTGTGTATATGTGTACATATTTGTTAATACACACACACACACACACACATATTGTTACGTAAACTATTTTTATTATTATTATTTGTGTAGTTTGTGTAGTATTACTTTTGTGAAGTATTTTACATTTTTTTTGTTCCCAAAAAATTCAAAACTACAATAATCACGAATTAATTTGAGTCATTACTACATTGTTATTTTAGCATTAATTTATCTCTTTATCATTAACATTTATCATTACATTTACTGTACAAACTATATTTAAATGCATTCATTTTTTATATTATTTTAAATGTTTGGTGTGGTGGTTTTTTTTTTGGATAGCTATGTTGCCATGGCACATTCCCAATATTAATTATATTAAAACGGATTCGTTCCGGTCCGTGATTGGAATTGGCTGGAGGCCACGTTCGTAAGCTGTTGTAAATTCCTCTTACACAATATAAACCTTGTTCCTTTGTGTGTGCTCGGGCAAAACCACTTGTTGCTGAACCACAAACTGCATTCTGGGAAAATACTAAATGTTTGGTGGCAAGATTACTGTTTTTATTAACAATCCATCATTGTTTTTGCTCTGTTTTATTTTGTGATGACAACTGTTAACTACTATACTGAAAGAAACCGTTTTATACAAGCAAATAAGCATGTGAAGGCCGTTGTTTACGTTGGAATTTATAAAGCTTAAGGGGTGTTGTTAGGCACGATTTGGGATAAGCCACCAAGAAGACAGTGATTACAGTGAATTATAAACAAGCTAACCCGGGGTGTTGTTAGGACACACCCCCAACGATATGGGATAACCCCAAGGGAAAGCCGTGAATTACACGTGTCATTTATAACAGCTAAAAGCGGCCGTGGTTAGGCCCGGAATTACGGATATGGGAAAATAAGCCACAAGAAGACCGTGAATTACAGTGATTTATAAAAACAGCTAAGGGGCGTGTTTAGGCGCACGAGGTATGGATAAGCCCCAAGAAGCATGAGTTACAGTGAATTTATAACAGCTACGGTGGGCGTGGTTTAGGCACCAGATGGGATAAGCCCCAAGAAGCCGTGGTTTACAGGGAATTTATAACAGCTAAGGGGTGTTGTTAGGCACGATATGGGATAAGCCCCAAGAAGCCATGATTTACAGTGAATTTATAACAGCTACGGGGGTTTGTTTGTGAAAGAATAAAGCAATAAGCCACAGTGAAGCCGTGGTTTACAGTGAATTATAACAGCTAAGGGGCGTTGTTAGACACGATATGGGATAAGACCCAAGAAGCGTGATTACATGAATTTATAACAGCTACGGGGCGTGGTTAGCGCAGATATGGGATAAGCCCCCAAGAAGCCATCGATTTACAGTGAATTTATAACAGCTAAGGGCGTTGTTAGGCACAACGATATGGGATAAGCCCCAAGAAAGCATGGTTTACAGTGATTTATCAAAAAGGTACAGGGGGGTGTTGTTAGGCCCAGATGATGGGGATAAGCCCCAAAGAAGCCGTGGTTTACAGTGATTTTATAACAGCTAAGGGGTGTTGTTAGGCACGATATGGGATAAGCCCCAAGAAGCCATGATTTACAGTGAATTTATAACAGCTAAGGGGCGTTGTTGGGCACGATCTGGATAAAGCCCCAAGAAGCCATGATTTACAGAATTTATAACAGATAAGGGGGGTGTTAGCGCACCCCCCCCGATAGGGATAAGCCCCGTGAAGCTGTGGTTTACAGTGATTTTATAACAGCTAAGGGGTGTTGTTAGGCACGATATGGGATAAGCCCCAAGAAGCCGTGATTTACAGTGAATTTATAACAGCTAAGGGGCGTGGTTAGGCACGATATGGGATAAGCCCCAAGACGCCATGTTTTACAGTGAATTTATAACAGCTAAGGGGGTGTTAGGCACGATATGGGATAAAGCCCCAAGAAGCCTGGTTTACAGTGAATTTATAACAGCTAAGGGGTGTTGTTAGGCACGATATGGGATAAGCCCCAAGAAGCCATGATTTACAGTGAATTTATAACAGCTTAGAGGGGTATGTTGTTAGGCACGATATGGATAAAGCCCCAAGAGAAGCAGTGATTTACAGTGAATTTATAACATAAGGGGCTTTGGTTAGGCACGAATGATAAGCACAAAGAAGCCGTGATTACAAGTGAAATTATAAACAGCTAAGGGGGACCGTGGTTAGGCACCGCTATGGATAAGCCCAAGAAGCCATGAGTTACAGTGATTATAAACAGCTAAGGGGTGTTGGTAGGCCCGATATGGGATAAGCCAAGACGCATGGTTTACAGTGATTTTATAAACAGCTAAGGGGGTGTTAGGCCGATTAGGATAAGCCCCAAGAGAAGCCAGTTACAGGGAATTTATAACAGCTAAGGGGCGTTGTTAGGCACGATATGGGATAAGCCCACCAAGAAGCCATGGTTTACAGGGAATTTATAACAGCTAAGGGTGTTGTTAGGCACCACGATATGGGATAAGCCCCAAGAAGCCATGGTTTACAGTAAATTTATAACAGCTAAGGGGCGTTGTTAGGCACGATATGGGATAAGCCCCAAGAAGCCATGGTTTACAGTGAATGTATAACAGCTAAGGGGTGTTGTTAGGCACGATATGGGATAAGCCCCAAGAAGCCATGATTTACAGTGAATTTATAACAGCTAAAAGGGTTTTAGGCACGATGCTGGGCTAAGCCCAAGAGCCATGCTGTACAGGAATTTAACAGCTAGGGGTTGTAGGGCCGATATGGGATCCGCCCCAAGCCGCGCTGCGTTCCAGTGATTTTATAACAGCTAAGGGGTGTTGTTAGGCACGATATGGGATAAGCCCCAAGAAGCCATGGTTTACAGTGAATTTATAAAAGCTAAGGGGCGTTGTTAGGCACGATATGGGATAAGCCCCAAGAAGCCGTGATTTACAGTGAATTTATAACAGCTAAGGGGTGTTGTTAGGCACGATATGGGATAAGCCCCAAGAAGCCGTGATTACAGTGAATTTATAACAGCTACGGGGCGTTGTTAGGCACGATATAGGATATAAGCCCCAAGAAGCCGTGGATTACAGTGAATTTATAACAGCTAAGGGGTGTTGTTAGGCACGATATGGGATAAGCCCCAAGAAGCCATGGTTTACAGTGATTTTATAACAGCTAAGGGGTGTTGTTAGGCACGATATGGGATAAGCCCCAAGAAGCCATGATTTACAGTGAATTTATAACAGCTAAAGGGGTTTTAGGCACGATTATGGGATAAGCCCAGTGAAGCCGTGGTTTACAGTGGATTTATAACAGCTAAGGGGCGTTGTTAGGCACGATATGGGATAAGCCCCAAGAAGCCGTTTGTTTACAGTAAATTTATAACAGCTAAGGGGCGTTGTTACGACGCGAAGCGAAATAAGCCCCAAGAAGCCGTTTGTTTACAGTGAATTTATAACAGCTAAGGGGTGTTGTTAGGCACGATATGGGATAAGCCCCAAGAAGCCGTGATTTACAGTGAATTTATAACAACTAAGGGGCGTTGTTAGGCACGATAGGGATAGACCCAAGAAGCATGATTACAGGTGAATTTAGAACAGCAAGGGTGTTGTGCGGCAGCTATGGGCAATAAGCCCCAAGAAGCCTTGGTTTACAGTGAATTTATAACAGCTATGGGGGTTTTATGCACGGATATGGGATAAAGACACCAAAAGCCGTGATGTACAGTGGAATTTATAACAGCTTCTATGGGGCGTGGTTAGGCACGATATGGGCTAAGCCCCAAGTCAGCCATGATTTACTGTGAATTTATAACAGCTAAGGGGCGTGGTTAGGCACGATATGGGATAAGCCCCAAGAAGCCATGATTTACAGTGAATTTATAACAGCTAAGGGGCGTTGTTAGGCACGATATGGGATAAGCCCCAAGAAGCCATGATTTACAGTGAATTTATAACAAGCACGGGGTGTTTGTTCGGCACGATGGGATAGAAGCACCAAGAAGCCTTGGTTTACAGTGAATTTATAACAGCTATGGGGCGTTGTTAGAACGGATATGGGATAATAAGCCCCAAGAAGCCGTGATTTACAGTGAATTTATATCAGCTAAGGGGCGTTGTTAGGCAAAAGATATGGGATAAGCACCAAGAAGCCATGATTTACAGTGAAGTTGAAAGCTAAGGGTGTTGTTCGGCACGATAGGGATAAGCCCCGTGAAGCAGTGGATTACAGTGAATTTATAACAGCTATGGGGGCGTGGTTTGGCACGCTAGGATAAGCCCCAAGAAGCCATGATTACAGTGAATTTTAGAACAGCTAAGGGTGTGTTAGAAACGATATGGGATAAGCCCAAAGAAGCCGTGATTCCAGTGACTTTATAACAGCTATGGGGGCGTTGTTAGGCACGATATGGGGATAACCCCCAAGAAGCCATGGTTTACAGTGAATATATAACAGCTAAGGGGCGTTGTTAGGCACGATATGGGATTAAGCCCCAAGAAGCCTTGGTTTACAGTGAATTTATAACAGCTCAGGGGCGTTGTTAGGCACGATATGGATAAGCCCAAAGAAGCTGTGGTGTACAGTGAATTTATAACAGCTAAGGGGTGTTGTTAGGCACGATATGGGATAAGCCCCAAGAAGCCATGGTTTACAGTGATTTATAACAGCTAAGGGGTGTGTTAGGCACGTATATGGAATAAACCCGTGAAGCCGTGGTTTACAGTGAAGTTATAACAGCTAGGGGTGTGGTTAGGCACGATATGGGCTTAAGCCCCGTGAAGCCGTGGTTTACAGTGAATTATAACAGCTAAGGGGCGTTGTTAGGCACGATATGGGATAAGCCCCAAGAAGCCATGGTTTACAGTGAAAATATAACAGCTAAGGGTGTGTTAGGCACGTATGGGCTAAGCCCCAAGAAGCCGGCTTTACAGGGAATTATAACAGCGAAGGGGGTTGTTAGGCACGGATATGGGATAAGCCCCAAGAAGATGGTGGTTACAGTGAATTTAAACAGCTAAGGGGTGTTGTTAGGCAGAATGGGATAAGCCCCAAAGAGCCGTGGAATTTTTACAGTGAATTTATAACAGCTAAGGGGTGTTGTTAGGCACGATATGGGATAAGCCCCAAGAAGCCATGGTTTACAGTGAATTTATAACAGCTAAGGGGTGTTGTTAGGCACGATATGGGATAAGCCCCAAGAAGCCATGATTTACAGTGAATTTATAACAGCTAAGGGGTGTTGTTAGGCACGATATGGGATAAGCCCCAAGAAGCCATGGTTTACAGTGAATTTATAACAGCAAAAGGGCGTTGTTGTGGCACGATATGGGATAAGCCCAAGAAGCGTGATGTACAGTGACTTTATGGAGCCAGCTAAGGGCGTTGTTAGGCAAGATATGGGGATAAGCCCCGTGAAGCTGTGGTTTACAGTGATTTTATAACAGCTAAGGGGTGTTGTTAGGCACGATATGGGATAAGCCCCAAGAAGCCGTGATTTACAGTGAATTATAACAGCTAAGGGGTGTTGTAGGCACGATATGGCGATAAGCACCAAGAGCCGTGATTTGACAGTGATATTATAACAGCTAAGGGGCGGTTGTTAGGCAACGATATGGGCTAAGCCCAAGGAAGCCGTGATTACAGAGAATTTATAACAGCTACGGGGTGTGTTAGGCACGTATGCGGATAAGCCCCAAGAAAGCCGTGATTTACAGTGAATTATAACAGCTAAGGCGGGTTCGTTCGGCAACGATAGGGCTAAGCCCAGAAGCAGTGATTACAGTGAATTATACAGCTAAGGGGTGTTGTTCGGCAGAGATATGCGAATAAGCCCCAAGAGGCGTTGCGAGTTACTGCGATTTACTGCGATGTATTATCGCAATATATATATATATATATATATATATATATAGAAGGAGAGTTGCAAAAAAAACTGTGGCTATGGTAATCACCTCAGATGAACGCAACATCTGTTCGGCGAGTTAGTCTCGCCAAATGGAAAAACACACACTGACTAACCTGATATTGAATCTCTGAAATACAATATATATACAAATGCTCAATTACAACAGTTACTGTGTCAACTAATGCTGATCTTACCCTATATTGCAGTGTGCTGCGGTCAGGATCCAGTATTTGTTAATCAAGGTCCCGCCACAGAAGTGCTGGCCCGTGGCGCTCTGAATGGACACGATGTATCTGATGGAGTACGGCGCCGGGACGTATCCACCCACGATACGGCCCTGTATCACATCCTGACCTGAGAAACAAACCAGCAGACACGTGAATTCACTGACAGCATCTTCAGTCTCTAGATGTTCCTTTCACATGCGCGCACGTGGAGGCCGCTCTGACTCCAAACCTTTGTTTCGGAAGGAGAGAGTGTAACTTAAGGTTGCTAAATTTGTTTTACAGTCAATACCGAACAATGCGACGTAAACAATATAGGTTTTTCCCTCATCTAAATCTGTCCGCACAAGACTATCATTTCCTAACATGTGCGTCACGAACAGATGATTCGCGTTTGATTTGACTGGAGACTGGAAAGTCATCTCTGCTCTATATGTTGCCCTTGGGCATATTGATCGGCATTTAACAATTAGGCAGCTGTATATATAGGTTACAATATTAGCAGGCCTTCATTCTGCCCGTGTGAAACACGTGCATGCTGGATTTGAATCTATTATGCAACCTTGATTGAATGACCTTAGACCTCATGAGGATTGGCAGCAGTGTGACCTTTATCAGATTGCTTTATGAAGCTCTCAACATGAGGAAATCCTAAACGTTAAAGGGCACAAAGCGTTGAATTCCCCGTACATGAAGAGGTTATGTACTTCTATTGTTTGCTGTTTATGTCGTGAAGTAGCGAAAAACAGTAAACAATGCTGAACGTCAGTGTTTATGGATTTAAATGACAGCGTTTGGGGATTTAAACGACTTTGTTGTGATTGTTTATTATTCAGCGCGATTTTACGTTAGATTCCAGCATCTGATGGATTGATTAAGATTTTGTTTGCACATTCTAAGATTTATAATTGCTTTGCAGGGCTATTTTTCGTGTTGGTAATGAAAAACGATTTGTTCGGGCTTCTTTGGATTTCGTTCAGTGAGCAGGCTGTCAGGATGAAGGGCACATCCATCAATGAAAATAAACTGTTAGTTAGTCCTCATATGTCATTTCTGCACTAAATAAATCCCAACACGGACAAAACTTCAGCCAGACATCTAAAATAGCTTAAAAATAAACTACCCAGTATTAAAAGTCAGATCCCAAAATGTCTTCTATATAGCACTCTTTCCTTATTTATTTTAACTTAGGAAACTTGCCATTATTATTTTACAGCGTCGTTTTAAACATCAGTGTGTCAGTAAAATTCAAAAAAAAAAAAGGTGTGCTGTCAAACGATTAATCGTATCCAAAATAAAAGTTTTTCTTTACAAAATATACTTGTGTACTGTTTATTTATTATGTATATATAAATACACACACATGAATGTATATATTTAAGAAAAATATGTTAAATTTATATATATTTAAATATTTAGATTAATATAATTATACAATTATAAATCTATGCATGGCTAAACTATTTTCAAAATATATACTGTATTTGTGTGTATTTATATATACATATAAATTTACACAGTACACATATATTATTTAAACACAAACTTTTATTTTTTGGATGTGATTAATCACGATTAATAATTTGACAGCACTAAAAAAAGTTTGTATGGGTGACTTGGGTCTTTTTCTCCGGAAGAGCAATTGATGAGAAACTGAGTTCATTATTGAGATCTTTGCCTTAAATTGAGAGTTTGTTATTGGAAATGTAGCCATCTTGTCAAAGTCGGGAGGGAATCAGTTAAAATCTAAAAATTGTAGCTTTTTTATTAAATAGTGTAAAATATTATATATGGTTATATAGAAGATGCTAATTGTCAAAACTCTGTTCTTTTTCTCTTGAGATTTAAAACACTTTTTTATTTTATTTATTTTATTTGTATTAAATTTTTTTCTTGCTGTAGGTTGCAGATTGGAATTATAACACTGCCAAGTGCCATAGGTTATTTCTTTTTTTTTTAAATTATGTTATTATTATAAATATGATTTTAATTATAAAACACATTGTAAAATCAAAAAACAGATGTTGTAAAATTATTATAATTATGTCATGTTATTATTCACATGAAAATTGATAGCAAGTCACCCAGACCTTTTTTTTTTTTTTTTACAGGATTAAGTGTCTTTTTGCAGTTAAAACTTCACTGATGACAGATCATTGCTTTGCTCAAGGTACAGTATACGACTGCTCCACAAGCCACAACACTCAATGCCGCTATACTGTGTTAATGCACTGAAAGGATTTTGTAGGACTGAAGTATAAATCTGTACTTACAGCTCACCACGAGGAGCTCCAGGAGAACACAGAGCAGAAGCAGCGGCAGGTTCATACTGATGGAGACGCAGACGCAGAGACAGACACATCCACAGGTGCAGACCAGACTGAGAGGAGCTTTGCTTCAGGTACTCTGATTCCTCACCTGAGGAAGGATCACCTCTGCATTCTCGGGTTTCCTAGTTCCTATTTCCGTCTCCATGGTCACAATGTCGTCTGAGAGCGGGAACAATATATAATTGAAGCTTTCTTAACCGAACCTGTGAACTTTTGTTTTGGGTTTGATTTAGGATCAGTACAAATGCATACGTCACATGCTGTTTGCGTCATATCGCAGATTCAATTCTGCAGTTAAAGAATCAGTCAGATTTACTGTAGCTTTTATTATTCTGTTTTATATAAGGCTTTTTGGTTTATATTACTAATGCTTTTAGTGGCCCCATAAAGTATCTAGAGACTTAATTCAATTTACACTGTCATTTCTTTAAAAATGTCCAAAAAATAAAAGTGTAATTTGAAATCAAATTATCCTTTTGGTCATTTTTCAGAGCCAATATTACCAGTTATATATACATATATATATAATATATATTAAACAATTTTTTTAATATACAATTTTCAGTCCCTTTTACTGAACATTATTAGAAATATTGCACAATTTCAACAAAACGAATCTACAACTCGAAATGAACAGAATAGAAAGAGATTTAAAATAAATAAAATAAAAAAATAACCAGTCAAAAGTAATTGCATAAAATGGCTAAACTGGATCATTTGATTTCAGAGGTGACACTTTTTTTTTATTTATTTTTTTTACATTTTTATCATTTTGAGCACTTTTAGCAGAAAACTACCAGAATTTTTCACAATTTAAAACCCCTAACCTACAACCCGGAATGAAAATTAATGAAAAGAATAAAAATAATTTAAAAAAATTTAATAATAAAACAAAACAAAATAAGTTAAAAGCAGTGTTATTTTAGTATCTTTGGGTTTTGTTAATATTTTGAATTATATTTCATTTTTATAGTTTCTGCTTTCATGTTAATTTTACTTAAAGTTTTAGTAATTTTGCTGTGTTTTTGTGAATCTTTTATTTTTTATTTTTGTTGTTTTAAATATGTGTCAGTGTAGTTTTTATTCATTTTCTTTTTCAGTTTTATTTTTTATTTTTTTAGTACATCAAGTTGAAATGAAAATGAGAAATGTTGCCTCTGCAACTAACTGAAATAAAATAAGTTTAAGCTTTTTATGTCTTTTCAGTTGAACCTTTGTTATTAGATTTTTTAGGATTTAAAAAGTTTATATATATTGTGTATATATATGACCCATCTTGAAACCCCAGCTAAAGTAATTTTTTGTGATTTCTACATAACATCATCCTTCATAAGGTAAAGAACATTCTATGAAAATGTAACCTCGGTATCTTTAATATTGACTGAGTAAGACAATGTTAAAGATAAAATCATAGTAAAAAAAAAAACCAAAGAATGTTGAGATCAACTGTGAGTTGGTATATCCATTAATTAGATTTTGAGATTTAGACTGGATTTCACAGAGAGGGTCATATATATATATTCCTGTAGCAGTGTATGCCTGCAGGTGTTATTGTATAAATATAGTAAGTAAAATGTGTATGTGTGTATATATATATATATACTAAACACACACAAACACACACACACACAACACCCCCCTTTACTTACTATATTTACATAATAATAATAGTTTTCAACTATATATATTTTCGAATACAATAAAACATAAAAAAAAATTCTGGGTGCCAGTGAATGCTTTTGAACCGCTTTAACCAATGGACCAACAGAAAAAAATCCCCATTAGATCCGGCTGCTGGGAATTGTGGGATTGCCCCAGATCTGGAGCACGGATCATTAAAAATGAAGATGCGGATGAAATGGCGTGATCTCTGTGACCAGTGTTAGCTAATGATCTCCTCTCTATCTACCGGTACGTCTCATTTATTGTGTCTCTTTCTCATGGCTGCTTCCCCCGGGTGCTGACCGCTGCTGTTTTTATGCCTTATCTGTTGTTCTGCTCTCTTGATTCTACCACAACAGAGCGATTAGCCCTCTTCATTACCCTCCTCATCATCGTGACATGATGTCTCTGGCTTCTGTGTTAGATCCGCTGCTCCGAGCCTTGCAGGGTCCTGTCATGTTTAATGGAGAGTTTGGGGACTGTTCTGTTGTCAGTGGACTATTAATCGTGGCTTTGGCATTCATTAATAACTGACCTCTTAAATTGGATCTTTCATCCATACAGTTGTCATGGTAATTAGGGGGACAGTGATGTCACAGCACTGCTGAGATTCCACATTGTGGGAGCGTTGGCAAGAATCCACTAAACGATTCAGTCTTTTATTTTATAGAATCTGTAGTTTTATAGTCTTTTATAGCAGTTTGAGAGTGATACCTTTAGATGTCAAAATAAATCAGATGTTCTGTTTTTCATTTTGTTTTATTTGATTATTTTCACCATTATAAAATTCGACATAATATGGAATAATTTTAAATGACATTCACTGGAGATAACAAACCACTAAAGCTGATGAGCTGTTTTTGTTTTGTGTTGTGTTTTGTTTTGTTTGACATTCGTTAGAGTCATCTGAATAAATTAACAAACAACTAAAGCTGATTACAGGTTCCAATTTTATTTTATTTGCAAAATGACTTCTAATTCTACATAATTATGTGGAATACATTTAAATTACATTCAGTGGAAGTAACAAACAACTAATGATGAACTATTATATTATTTTATTATTATTTATTTTTTTCACTGCAGACCATTTTAAAGTTCAACAATTATGTGTAATAACTTTATACGACATTCACTAGAGTTAACAAACAATTAAACTGATGACCTATTGCATTTATTTTATTCTACTTTTTTTAAAATACGAGCATAATTTAATTGAAGTAGTTGAATTAACATTCATTTAATTATTAATTTTTGCTCTTTATTAAAAAATCGCAAGAGAATATAAAACCATAGCTTTTGTGTTAAATGAGAAAAAAACGTTACACAATGAAACAAATGACCATATTTGCTGTAAAAACACTGCATAAATAAGTAATTCTACTATAAGCAAAGTTTTAATACTGATGTATCAAATTAACCAAATCAGACAGTATTGAGACACTCCCCAGACAACCTGATTTTATCTTCATATTCAGTAAAGCTCCTATAATGTCAGACTTTTCCCACGAGTGATTCTAAAGCTGTTCTGTAAGCTGCCAACCTTTGTTTTTGAGAAAACTCCCACAGTCTGAGTGGGTGTGAGATGGAGGATGAAGGAATGAAGACAATAATATGGTGTGAAGTGGGATGTGTTTGCGGGGAAAACCATGTTGTCAGATTAAACAAAGAAACTAAAGGTAAATAAATCTAATTCTTTAGTTGCATATATAAATATAAATATATATCTGGGAAATAATGTGTTCATTATGTGCTCATCCAACAGAAAATAAAGCACT
>JADLZN010007634.1:707976-782976 GCA_018155175.1 Sinocyclocheilus anophthalmus | reverse complement strand
CTTCCCCAACCCTGGTGGCAGCAAATGGAATAGAGTGCAACAGGTCCCGCCCACTTTTTCAAAGTATTTTTCTTATTTAACCAAACCATCCAGCTACGAGATGAATCCCAACATTACAAACTTTAGTAAAAAATTCTATTGATATAAAACTATTGATTTAAAGTTGTCGATTATGTATATAGAAACAATGTGTTTTTTGTAGTGTTGGGTTCGAGTCCACCAAAGTCCAAGTCCAAAATGTGCCGAGTTGGACTCAAGTCCGAGTCCAAAAGGGTTGAGTCCGAGTCGAGTCCAACTAAACCAAGCTTGTTTTAACCTTTACAACTAGAAAAGGCAATGTCAATTTAAATGTAACAAAAGCAAACCTCTGTTGCATCTTGCCATTTAGATTTTTTATTTCACATAATCTCATAATTTGTGTTCTGCTCAGCAGACCTAAAGTAACAGAAGTTATGGCTGACTTGATTTATGTATTGTGACATATTTCAGAGTCAGCTGTAAGGACCTTTGAAATAACGGGAATCATTTGGCGAAGTGGTATGGACATGTGATGCAGTCAAGACATGCCTTGCACACGTTGAACGTTCATCAACCAATCAATAGGCTACTACAGAAACAGCCAATACAGACATTTAATCAGAGGTTCAATTAGGGCTGGACGATATGGCCAAAATTTATATCACGATATATTTCTTAATTTCGGTCGATACGATATAATTCCGATATCGATAATGAACACTATCAAAAACGGCCTCATAAAACGTCCAAGAACGGCCACAACAGATGTCTGTACCTACAAAAATTAATTTGCAAACTCTATGAAACCTACTCCTATAAAACTATATAATATTTTAGAAAATAAAAACGGCACAGATAAATTAATGTTCACTTTTTATTTGTATTTAGCCTTCATACAAACAAGAAATGTGAAATCACAGTCAAATAAATCTCAGACTCTCCTTAATATTAATATGAATATTTTTTACTTCAAACTATAGGCTAACATACCAGTCAAAGTTTTTGAACAGTAAGATTTTTAATGTTTTTTAAAGACTTCTCTTCTGCTCACCAAGCCTGCATTTATTTGATCCAAAATACAGCAAAAACAGTAACATTTTGAAATATTTTTACTATTAAAATAACTGCTTTCTATTTGAAAAAATATATTGATTTGCTGATTATCAAAGAGAGTTTGCATCATTACTCCAGTCACACGATCCTTTGGAAATCATTCTAATGTTCTGATTTGCTGCTCAAAAACATTTATAATTATTATCAATATTTAAAACAGTTGAGAATATTTTTATTCAGGATTCTTTGATAAATATAAAGTTCAGAAGAACAACATTTATTTTAAATAGAAATCTTTTGTAACATTATAAATGCATTTACAGTAACTTTTGATCAATTTAAAACATCCTTGCTAAATGAAAGTAATAATTTCTATAATATACATTTTAAAAAGAGCTTTTGAATGGTATAGTGTATAATGTTACAAAAGCTTTTTATTTCAGATAAATGCTGATCTTTGGATCTTTCTATTCATCAAAGAATCCTGAAAAAATTTACCAACTGTTTTAAATATTGATAATCAGCAAATCAAATAAAAATGATTTCTGAAGGATCAATGTGACACTGAAGACTGGAGTAGCTACTTATACTGAAATTTTAGCTTTGATCACATGAATAAATTAAATTTTAAAATTTTTTTAAATAGTAAAATATTTCAAAATGTTACTGCTTTTGGTGCATTTTGGATCAAATAAATGCAGGCTTGGTGAGCAGAAGATAATTCTTTAAGAAACATAAAAAATCTTGCAGTTCAAAAACCTTTGACTGTTAGTGTAGGCTGATTATTCTCATAGATTGAAACGTGCATTAACCAGGATAACGAGTATGAAACATGCTCCGAGTTGCTTCAGAAAACAAAAAAATAGAGCAACAACAAAAGCATGTTTCTGGAAATGGGTTTATTATTGAAAATGTAAACTGATTGTCTGCCAGCAGAAGGCGCTGTGAGAGCGGCGGAACTAACGGGTTCTCGCAGTAATGGCTGTAAACATGAATGCTACTTTATCAGATAAAAATGTCATCGAAACTTTTCTGAAGACAGTCGGTTCCCTTCAGAGATACATTCATATAAAACACCCGCGACGCGTTTTGATTTTGAAACGTGCAGTGCTCATGTTTATTCAACGAAGTCAAACGCCACAAATAAATCAATGTATGGGAAACACTGGTAATGTATATCGAAATATCGGAAATGTGTTTAAAAATCATATCACCGTTATTGAAAAAAATTATATCGTGATACATATTAATATTGAATTATTGTCCAGCCCTAGGTTCAATTGGGATTTGTTATGTGGCGGAGGGGGGCACTGTGGTTTCAGGCTTTTGAGGGGTGCATATGTTTATGCAAAGCCTACATCTTATATCAATTGGCAAACTGTAAAATAAGTTGAGAGAGTCCTCTGCTATGAACAAATGCTGATCAAAATAATTCTAGATGGTGCAGGATCACGTTTGAAGACGTGACCTTTTTTAAGACCTGCAAAAATTAGTTTAAAAATAAAAATGAAAACCGTATGAGCAGGGTAGGGCAATGTCTTATTAAACTGTAAAATGACTGTAAAAACATGATTTACAAGAAATTATTTTTAAGAAAAGGGATGAGTCAGAAGTATAAATTATATTATGGGTTGAAGTTCACATTAGTCTGAACAAAAACTGCAGACGGGCTGATTGAAAATGCAAATTGATTATCTGCCAGCAGGAGGCGCTTTTGGAATGGCAGAAATACAGTGGTTTCCCTGGAAACGGCTGCACACAAAGCAGTGCAGCACTCATAAATGCTTCTTTATCAGATAATAATGAAGATGCCATCAAAATTTTTCCGAAGACAGTCGGTTCCCTTCAGAGATGCATTCATATAAAAACACCCGTGCTGCATCACTGCTTGAAGTAGTATAAGAAAAGTGTTTAAAAATATAGCCAATATTGTTGGAAATGTACGAGGAAAGTCCACTGATGTGTTTGTTACCAGTGCAAGCCCCGGTCCAATTTAACCCCTGTATTTAATTAAGTCATAAATGTAAAAATAAATAAAATATCCATTCTACTAAAGTGATTCAGATGAGAGCAGGGAGTGATTTTCTCTTTTTCTTTTGTTGTTTGATTAACATTAATGACACAGCAGCAGGTTTACGCTGCTGTCGCTTTAATGCCGGGTTCAGACTACACAATATTTTTGTCGGTCACGATAGTCACTGTGTCAGATTACACGATTTTGACTCCTAAAATCTTGTCGTGTCGTGGACAAGAAACATAGACTACATGTTGCTTCCCGACCATTCATCGCGTGCCGTCTTTAACGACACGCGTGATGTCATCGAGAAGGCAGAACTAGCGACTGACTTCCGAAAACAAGAGTGTAAACATTGCTGAAGCGCTTCCGCTATAGTTTGCCAGCATTTTTCTTTCTTTGTTCTGTCGTGGTAGTCCCTCGATGATGATGTATACAGGCAGGAGTACTGTTGCCACAGCTCCACGAACCTTTCCTTCATCTCATAATTCCACCTAGCAGCACCAGCATCTCTCTTTCGTTTCGTCCATTTTTTGAAACCTGTGTATGAAAGAGCTTCTGTATTGCTATTGGTCAACGTCACCTATGTGACAGAACTCGTCGTGGACGACATAAAAAAATTAAACATGCTAGTCTTTCTATCGTGATGTCGTGAAGCATCGCAGACACTGAATCGGTTGTCGTCCACTATGACACACTACACGAGCTGAAACGATGGAATCTTGCATCCCGACGCCCATTGTCGTTTACGAATCCCCACAACACCCTACGTCAAGCAAATCGGGGCTAAATCGTGTAGTCTGAACCGGGCATAAGACGATGCTCAGATCAAATATTTCCAGCTGTTCAGGTTCACTTAAGACATAACCGACTGCATTTACGTGAATACTCTCCAAGACAGCCATTTTGACATAGCTTAGTGTATTTGGGTGTGCAGCAATAACACGCAAAAGAGAACTTAATTCGACATTAACACGCTGACTGAGAGGCGCGTTCTGTGAGAGCGCTTTGAGTGTGTGCGCACCGAGCGGCAACCTTCCGGTCTCTCTCGTGAAACCAACCGCTAGAGGCTGGCTCCAAAAGGGAGTCAGTCCCATAGACTCCCCATGTTAAAATGCCCAACTTTACAGCAGAAAAAAATGTGTTTACAGCCTGGTACTAAAAGTGGTTTTGGTCTATATAGCTAATTTTGCCCTTCATGGCAACTGTGAGGGGGGTGAATTATTTTATCACTCATCCGTTTAAATTATATTAAGCCTTAAAGTTCTGCATAATTAAGGGCGTGGCCACTTGAGTGACAGGTGGATCGCCCCTGCTGTCACCGCCGTCGAGCTAGGTGGGCTTTGCCCATTTTCGATTATCCGGAAGTGACGCGCGGTGACGCGCTGCCAAGATGGCGACGGCCCGCTCCGCCCACTTTGAGCTTCAAAAATGCTATTCGGAAATCTACGGGTGACGTCACGGACACTACATCCATGTTTTTATACAGTCTATGGTGCGCACATAAACCTGGCTGCTTTTAAGTACTCGCAAGACTTAAAAACACATGCGAATACTGAATGTAACTTTTGTGAGTTAAACCTTTTTTGAGTGCAACCGGTCAGTGACCGTCAAATGTCCCTGAGCTCGGTTGGACTCTGAAATATTTTTTGCAAATATGCATCAGAGTCCGTGACAAGTCCAAGTCCGCTAAAAGTTGTACTCGAGCTTGTACTTGAGAGTTTTACTTCTGGAACCCAACTGTTGGAAATTTGTTTGTTTGTTTGTTTTTTTACAAAGATCAGATTTTCTATGATTTCTAAAGATTTCATGATTAATTCATTGTGTTACTTGGTGTTTCTTTGTAATTGTTTGTGAAATGTAATTAATTTATTTCTATGCCATTTTTAGGGCACAAAAAAGAAACTGATGTTACTTAAGAAAATAATTATTAATAATAAACAATCATTATTTTGGCAGTTTTAATTGGTGCAATAAATTATACTTCAAGTACTGATGCATTCACATTATCGCATCCAGAATCTTATAGATGCATATTTTGGACACTAAAAAACATTAAATACTTAAATTAACTTTTATTGGATCTTTTATATCATTATTTTGGCCCACCCCTGTTTAGAGACACTTTATGAAATATACAAACTATAAGCTGGGTTTAAAGTTGTTCAGAGTTTAGTTTGACCTCTCAAACACACCTGCATTTTCATGGCAGTCTGCAGTTTCCCTAATTTATGGTGCCAAACAAACCCTCCCAAGGGTCCTGCCAAAGGGTTTTCTGGGAATAAGGGTGTGGTTCATTGATGACAATTCATGGAGACATTAGATATACTCTGATATAGCACAGCTTTTCAGGGCTTTATGTTCAGCCTCTTTATGTTAGTGTAAATCAAGGTGAGATAACTTAATTTAGTTACACAATAGGTAATATTTACAGCTTTGCAGGTAACGAGAGTGTCCAGATGGTTTCGGTATCAGTGTTTAAAAATGCTTTTAAGATTTCCCTTTGAAGAATGGGAAACAGAAAAAAATGTAATGTAAAAAATAATCTGTTTTTGTTCCATTTTTATAAGGATAATGTCATTTGTGATGGAGAAAAATTTATTAAATAAAAACATGTGAAATACATTGATCTTTCTTCTTTCACAGGGCGATTCAGGCGGTCCTCTCATTTGTGATGGGACTTTAGAAGGCATTGTGTCTTGGGGAATCGGCTGTGCTCTTCCGTACTATCCTGGCGTCTACACAAAAGTGAGAAACTACAGCCGCTGGATCGACTGGATCATCAACTCTGACAGCTGAAATATAGGTTCAACTGAATGTGGGAGGGCTTTCCTTCAATCAGAATTAAGGAAAAGGTGTACTTTGGCAATAAATCCTACTTCAAGTACTGATGCTTTCACTTTATTGCATCCAGAGAATCGATGATTATAGATTAACATGCATATTTTGGACTCTAAAAGCATTAAATACTTTAACTTTGTTGTATTTTTTATCTTAGGTCCAAGCCTATTTTCACTATATATATATATATTCACACGAATGCTTGAAATTAGTTTTGAAGATAAATATAAACTGTGCCATATGATTCTTGAAAACTGATGCTAGAGTTTTTCTAAATGTTGGAAAAGATAGAAAAGTCCTTCAATATGATTTAAAAAGCATCCCAGGATGCGTCTGTTTGATGGAATGTCCTGGAAGAAATTTAGCTGTCAGTAAGATTGATGGAACTGTCACAGTTTAAATACATAAAGTTTACAACAAGCTCTTACCTGCCTCTTTATTTATGTCATCATTGTCTCTGCCCTCTGGACTGGTAAACAAAATCTTTACTCATCCGTCTGGTTACGTGCATTTGTGTGCCTCCCTCAATTACATTTTGCTATTACTATCGTGAGAATAAATGTTTAGACCCACTTTAGTAAATGAAAAATGTTTTTTCATGTATGTTACGTGCTCCTGTCTAATGTTGCAGAACTCGCAATGCCAATCCTGTTCGTGGAAGTTCACAACCTGCATCTATATGAAATTATTAATAAATGTTGATTTTGACTTGCTGCAAACCCAAATACTCCATGCGAAGTGTCCCAGGAGTCATTGCATCACTGATTTCCTCCCTATTCACCACACACCACATGCACGGCGCACACACACACACACCACACACACCACACACTTAACTTGTGACTTGAAGCCATATGAGTGTCCTGGCTGTCAAAACACGAGTCCTCCATCAGCAGTATTAGAATAGCTGGAGCACATAACGCTTTGTTTCGAATCTCAAGAAGCCAAGAACAGCCGGATTGTCCCCTACACAGTTTCAGATTTTGAGCAAGCGTCTTAACAGCGATGGAGAACTCTTTTCACAGGTGAGGACACTCTTAAAAAATATGTCTTTGCTATTTGAAACTACAAATATATACAGTATATAACATTCAAATGGCTGGGGTTCCTGAAATGATTTAATGTTTTTGAAAGTCTTATCCTCACCAAGGCTCTATTTATTTGATGCAGTAAAAAAAAGTAATAATGCAAAATATTATTCTAATTTAAAACAACTATTTCTTTTTGAATATATGTTCAAATGGAATTTATTCCTATGATGCAAAGCTGAATTTTCAGTACCATTACTTCAGTCTGTCATGGTGCACCGTCCGTAAGAATCAATTCTAAAGAATGCCCGATTTGCTGCTCGAAACTTCTCCATTATCAATGTTGAAAACAGGTGTGTTGCTTCTTGAATGAATGGAAAGTTCAAAAGTACAGCATTTATTTGAAATAGAAATCGTTAGGCTCATAAATGTCTTGACTGTCACTTTTGATTAATTAAACGCATTCTGTCTGAATAAACGTATTCATGTCTTTTAAGAAAAATCTTACTAAACCCAGACTTTTGAATGGTAGTCTATGCATTAGTTTTGTAGCTATATTTTGTGTCTGTTTTTCATGGTTCTTCAGCATATGGTGATGTTTAACAGGTTGCAATGTAGAGAATGCATGCTACTCTGCTGGATTGTGTGCTGAGAGGACTGCAATCTCTAAAGCTGTGTCTGAGGGACATAAGAGCTTCAAAGCCATCGCAATCGCCAGGTAATTCACTATATAGCTATATGTATGTATTGGCTGAAGTATAAGTAAGTAGTGTTGAGTAATGTTCCTTAACTGACTTTTGTGCAGTGACCTTGAAGATCGCTTTATTTCTCCATGTGGAGCCTGTAGGCAGTTCATGAGAGAGGTCAGTTCTTCTCAAAATAAAATCACGCAAACGGATCATTTTTTATTGTTTTGTTATTACTATAATTCACAAAAACATAGAAGTTGTGGCTTGCGAAAACAAGTCATCAGGGAAAACCAAAACACGAGTCAGCAAACTGCATGTTTGGAAATAGTTGGATTTTGTGAAACGTAAGTGTGGCTTAGAATTAAAAAAAAGAAATACAAAATAAAATTGCAAAAGAATGTGAGTAATACACATAATTTTAAGCTTCCATTGATACTGTCACTTAACAGACTGGTTATGTCATCTCATCTGTCTTACAGTTTGGCTCACAGTGGGACGTTTATATGTCAAAATCTGATGGATCTTACAAACTGATGACAGTGGAGGAGCTCCTGCCGTGTTCATTTGGCCCTGATGACCTGAGGGCAAGAGAAAACCCTTAGACTTTTGACATAAAGCCATAACAGGCAGGGATTGTAGGTGGGGGGAGTGAATGTACAGCGCTCTCTCCCACCTTCAATACCACGACTGAGGTGTCCTTGAGCAAGGGACTGAACCCACAACTGCTCCCCGGGCGCCGCAGTAAAAAAAAAATGGACTTGGCCCACTGTTGCCCCCGTGTGGTTGGTTCCGGTGTGTTGGTGGTGTGTGTTCACTGCTGTGTGTGTGCACTTTGGATGGGTTAAATGCAGAGCACTAATTCCTAATATGGGTCACCATACTTGGCCACATGTCACTTCACTTCCACAAATTTTGAAATGGATGTATGTTGATTATTTTCCCAAGAAAAAATATAAATGTGGTAAAACTATAAATCGTATGCCCTATTGAACTTGGATCGGAATTGCACCCGGTGTTTAAATTACGCCCTATCTATTACCGTATACGAATCCCAACTTGTAAAAAGCGTGTTCACCGTCCCTCGTAGAATCGTATTAACAACTTGGACTGGGAGTTTTTCTGAGAGCCTTTCGGCTTGTACCACTTTGACCGCTGCAAACCTCGCGCGCGAACCCGAGAAAAAATTGGCGGCGCTTTCAAGTAAAGCTATTACTGCTTCTAAAAAAAGGCAGAAAATAGATCCTCTATGATTTGTTACTGTAATATAAAAACATTATATCACCGTCTTAAATAATAAACAACAACCAAAGGGTTAGTATATTTTACCTGACATGCTTTTTGCCTGTTTCCGCAATATTTAGTAGTACAATAAAATGTAGCGTTTATGTTTTTTTTTACAGTTCCAGTAACTTAAGGCTAGTTACAAGTAGGCTATTTACATATAAGGATTTGCCATCAAAAGAAAGTGTACATGTTGTAACTTTGCATTGTGACAATGTCATGTATACTATATACAATCCAGACATTTCACAATATACTGTTTTTTACTATATTTTTTTTGTATCAAACAAATTGCCGCCTTTGTTGAGCATAAAGACTTTTGTCAAAATCATAACTCTGGGGAGGAGTTCCCAGAAAAAAACTTCTGCTGCATTGAAGTTCGCAGACACTGTGCCCTCAGTTTGTATCCTTAATGGGAGAAGTTAGGAAAAGACTTTTTCCTAAGCTGGCCTTTCCCCTGCCAACTGCGCATCCATGTGAGGCCTTTTGGTTAGAGTATGGGAAACCAGAAGCAGATGGTGACTGGTTTTTTGAGCTCCATGACACATAGGCTACGCCCACGATCTGGGCTTTATGGTGGTGGTGGCCGACGTCCAGTTCCCTGTCCTCATAGAAAAACAACATGATAACCCCTTGGATTAGCAAAAAACAGAATCCAGACTGTGAGAACAAGATTCTATATCTGATAAACCTCAGTGTCCTGGAGCATTCATGAGAAAACATGCACTGTTCAGCACCCTTCACTGTACACACCACCACTACAGTGTGTGGGGGGTGCTTTTTCAAGGCAGCAGGGACAGGTGTACTAGTCCTTTGTAGAAGGAAAGCTCAATATGGGTTAAAGTAGCCTAAATTAAAGCCCGAGTCCAGAGCTCAGAAGCCTCGCAGGGCAGAGGTTCCCCTCCAACAGGAACAATGCAAGCAATAGCTATGTACAACTGTGGAATGCCCGGACAGCCCAAGCCTGGGCTTGAAACCATCAACACATTTATGGAGACACCTGAAAATTTCTATCCAACCTGACAGAAGCTTAGAGTGAGGAGAGACCAGAATTGCCAAATGCCGATGTTCAAGTTTTGTGGTATAATACCCAAAAGAATGGGGGCGGTGGTGCGTTAAACTAGTTACGCTTGGGTAATAATCTTATGCAATGTACTTATTCAAGTGTTTGTTTTTTTTAATTTAGCGTTTGTCCACAATCTGTTTTTTTGTTTTTCATTTTGGTTGGAGTGTATGGATGTAAGGAAACGTTCCATTTTAAAGCGTTTTACTAAGCACAAACAAAACCTGAAAAATGCAATACTTTTTGCAATCACGTATATTCCAATGTAGGTTTTTCAGAAATGCTTGAAAATAGTTTGGAAGTACAGTGGTGCCCAAAATTATTAGAACACTAGTATTTTTTACCATGCAGCTAAAAAATGGTTTTAAGTCCTTTTGCTGAAATTCTTTACACGAAAATCTATCTTTTTCTGTAGTGTGTCAGTAGGAAATATCAGTTTTACATTTCCAAACATTCCTTCTGCCATTACTTGTAATAATGCAGTGATATTTTTGTTTGCACAAAGAGTCTCCCAAGATGCTTCAAGAAACCTACCCTGCCAAATCTTACCTGAAATACGCAAGGATGGCAACCCAGATTTAGATTTTATTTAGTTTATTAGAAGTTACATTGTAATTACGGCGCGACATTATTTTATTGACAGCAAGGCCTCAATTTTCGCATTTTTACGCGCAAGTGCCATAACACTTTTAACATACGTGTAGTTTCTTGTCTGGTGGCTGATGCTTGGCAGGCCTGGTTGTGGTGTCCCACAGTTTCTTTCCGGATTAGGTCTTCTCATTTCAGACAGACGGATGATGATGGCAAAACGAATAGTGGTTGGTGGGAAGTGAACTGATATTTCCTACGGACACACTACAGCAAAAGATAGAAATAACCTACTTGAAACCATTTTTTTAGCTGCTGAAAACACTCGTGTTCTAATCATTTGCCCGACGCAGCGTGGAAATATAACTGCCAGTGGGATGAATTCCCTATTAATTGTTTTAAAAATGTTTTGAAACAGAATTGAAAACTCCCGGTTCCCCCCAGTGTTCGTGTTTAAATATAAAAGTTACTTGTCTATAAATTGTTGCTTCCTTCTGGGAGTGAATAACAGGGGAGATGATCTGCCCTCTGGTCTGGTTTAACGTGCAAGGAGGGGGGTGGTCTGGGCATTACCCAATTACTTATTTTGGGTGAAAGTTGGGGGGGGGGAGTTTTTTTTTCATTTTTTGAGTGCTTCTTCCCCTAATGATAGTCAGAATCCTGAAAATTCACCTACACCTTGTCATCTAGGTCCTACATGAATTTTTAAGTAAATGGGGAATTTGACAATTGCTGCCCCTTTCACACCAATACTCATGCTTATGCGGCAAAGAGCATTGCCTCACTTTTGCCCTCTTTAACAGGCAACACACACTAAGTTGTATCATGTACCGTCCCCCTTGCTTTAAGAAACATAAGTCCCCCTCCCTCCGTCGCACATTATGAGGGGGGGCGCTTGTACCCCAGAAGCACTTGTTCGGAAGTCTCAGGAAGCCAGAAATCAGGCGTATTGTCCCTACAGCAAGTTCAGAGTTGGAGCAGCTGTCTTAGCAAGCGATGGAACTGTTTTCACAGGTGAGGACACACCTATTTCAACTAGTTAAGTGTTCTTATACATGTGTTTTTATTTGAATCCTACAAATACAGTACATACCATTCAAAAGTTTAGTTCAGTAAGATTTAAAAAATATTTGGAAAGAAATCTCTTATGCTCACCAGGGCTGCATTTATTGGATTAAAAATACAGTAAAAACATTATATTGTGAAATACGGGTATTCACCATTTTGAATATGTTTTTTTTGGGATCAAGAAACATCAGTATTGTGAAAAACAGTTCTTGCTGCTTAATAGTTTTGGGGAAACTGAATAACAGTCCCTTCAGGCTTTGTTGAATTACTCATAACTGTCAAGAGAACGCATTTATTTGAAATTGAAATCTTTTGTAACATTATACATATATTTACTGTCACTTTTGATCAACTTAATGCAGCCTTGCTGAATAAAAGTATTCATTTCTTTAAAAAATCTGACGACTCAACTTTTTGAATGGTTCAAGCACCAATAATAGCCTACATATCCAGTAGAACCCAACAGGCAATATTGAAGACATGATTTCTATAAAAGTCTACAAGTACTGTTTCTCCTTAACAGGTGTAATTGTAGAGAACTCCAGCTATCCCTCCTTGGACTGTGTGCCTGAAGACAGCTGCAATCTCTAAGCTGTCGCTGAAGGATATACTCAGCGGCAAGCCATCGCAATCCGCCAGGGATTTTAAATATATACTATAGTGTAGTCCATATCCTGTATTGGAGCCTGACACAATTTTCATAATTTTGGCCTCGGTAGACACCAGAAAAATTAACGACACACTCAAGATACAATTGAAAAGTGCCGACTTGAGGGGTGTAGCGGTAATTCAAGGGGTTTGAAACAAAAATAAACCACTGCCGTTAAGTAGGCCTTAACCAGTTTTATAACTTGAGGTTATCTACCATTTGAATATTTTCCGGGCTCAATGGTATTGTTACAAATAACATAAATCATAAAGAAAATTTATATTTTTGTTGATATGCCTTTGCAGAATGACCTGCCTTTAGAACAATAGCTCATGGACAATCACCAGAGCCGGTTTTCGGCTGTCCTTTGTGAGCCTTTGCTTAGTAGACCTTAAATGCCAGCTTCAGTTGGGTTTGTTTGGGTTCCCTTTCTGCCCACTTTAGGTTGTGGACCTGTCATCAAGTGAACTGCATCCTCAGTTGGTTAAGCCGATTCTACTTGGCCCAAATGCCAGAATAATCCCTTTTTTACCTCTACAAGGTTGACTTTTGCTGTAATTTTTGAGTCATGTTCCCTTTTGTACTATGGAAAGTCGCCACCAAATAACCCTTGGCGCCCCGAATCTGGGCAGAGAGTACCGCCTATACACTTCAGAAGTCTCCCGCTCGTCTGTCCCCGTGCCACGTCATCATAAACCCCATACGCAGTGCCTGACCAGGAAGCCATGCAGGTGTCTGTGGGGTGGGGCCCAAATAGACGCCGCCCACATGTTTCCACAGATAATTTTTGTTATGCATGGATTCATGATTGTTCAGCCTTCTCCAGACTTTTTTTTCTTCCTTTTCATTCTGTTGATCTTAATTCAGCCGTCCCAAAAGCTTTTTTCCAGAAGTGGTCCTGGATTTTACATTTTTTTTGGCTTTTTTGCCCTGGTGACCCTCTGATTGCCTCTTTGTGAAAAGTCCCTTTCTTGATTTGTATACGTTGACAGTGAAACCAGACCGCCTCCCCTGGAGATTTTCTTCTCCTTCGCTGGATCTTGTTAAAGAGTTTTCTTTATCCTGGATAGGTGTCCATTTAATTACAACAGTCCCCCCCATTCTAGATTTCCTCTTTGCCACCTGGAAAATTCTCCAGGGGAGGGGAGTTCCCTTAAGTTTACGGCCGGGAACAGAAACACCACAACTGGTATTCCCCATACTTCACCTTTATTCTAGATACAAAGATAGCTACCATAATTCGAGGGGAGTTTTCACCCCTTTCACCAATGGATTATAGATGACATCATTATAACTTTTTTGCCCAAGAATATTTGTTAATTAAAATGGCCACCGTGTCAGGAAGTATGGAGCCATATTAGGAACTACCTTTGGCGAGGCTGCTGAACTATCTCCATTAGTTTCATCACGAACCCCATTACCTTTGGAGTCCTAGCCTATCGTGTCCCTCTTTGAAACATTTGAACTCAGAAAAGCGTAATGCATACATGTTGCGCATGCACCTCGAATATGATAAAGAGATAGTAACAACAAGAGGGAGGAGGGGGGTAATCAGAATGAGACAACATTGCACTGTAAAGGGAGGCGAGCAGAGAGGGAGAGAGAGAAAAGGAGGGGGACAACATCTGGAACACCAATCCAGACAGAGAGGGTTTTTCCTACACAAAGATCTCCCGATCATCCCCACCCTGTTGTCCTCATTGGACGGCCCCATGCTTTTTATGGGTTGCGGATCTCCACCGTGCATTTTTTTCTTAGAATGTACCAAACTGTTGATTTGGCTGCTCCTAATGTTCCCGCTATCTCTCTGATGGATTAATTTTTGAAGCCTATCAATTGTCTTTTTCACTTGCATGGCGAGCTCCTTTGACCGCATGATGTGGGTTCAGAGCAACAGCTTCCAAATGCAAATGGCACACTTAAAATCAACTCCAGACCTTTTACCTGCTTAAGTGATGTAGAAATAACGAAAGAGTAGCCCACGCCTGACCATGAAACGGCTTTTCAGTCAATTGTTCAATTACTTATGGTCCCTTGAAAAAGGGGGGAGGTACATATTAAAGAGCTGTAATTCCTTAGCCTTTCCTCCAATTTTGACGAGAATACCCTCAAATTAATGCTCAGTGTGCACTTTAAGCCCATATTCATTATATAACTGTAACTTAAATATGTTTTGGTCAGCAGCTAAAATAATAAAAAATTGTGCCTGTGTCCAAATATATGTACTGGCTGAAATTACTGTTGATTAATATTGCTGTTATGACCTGTCTTTTTTGCAGTGACCTTGAGGATTGCTTTATTTCACCATGTGGAGCCTGTAGGCAGTTCATGAGAGAGGTCAGTGCTTCTAAAAATAAAATTATGCAAACAGATAATTATTACTATTTATGAAGACATACAAATGTGGAGTTAAAATGTGATCTGTAAAAAGTCGTGAGTCAGCAATGACAAACTGCATTTGGAAATGTCTTTATAAATTTAGGTGTGGCTTATAACAAAAACAATTACAAACGAATGTAAGTATCCTAAAGCACTAATCATGTTTCAGCTTCCATTGATACTGTCACTTAACAGACTGGTTATGTCATCTCATCTGTCTTACAGTTTGGCTCACAGTGGGACGTTTATATGTCAAAATCTGATGGATCTTACAAACTGATGACAGTGGAGGAGCTCCTGCCGTGTTCATTTGGCCCTGATGACCTGAGAAAAGGAAAAAACCCTGTTGGCAATTCGAAATTGTAATAAAAATAAAGCTGTGTTACAAACCAGATGTGCAGTATAGCCTAGATTTAAATTGTTTTGAATCGATGTATAGCTGTATTATTTCCCAATTAAAACATATATTTATATAATATTAATAAATATATACTGATAAACAGTGACTATATTCTGAACTGTTGTGTGGTTAATAACTGACTCACGCCTTCGAACTTTTTATTGAGACCTGTATGTACTTTTATTGTGAAAAACCTTTCTTATGACCTTTATTTTGAAAGCGACATCTCACGGACCAATGAGCGTTACATAAACACTGTCCTTGAGTAAATAATGTAGGGAGAAGTTGGGTCGGTAACAGGCCCTGTTGTTCTCGGTCATCGTGAAATTTAGTTCTTTACTCGGCTCAAAATGTCAGTGAAACATGCTCTCGGTCGGGGGTTGGAGCTGGGGAGGTCGCTTCTCCAGCTGGGGCTCTTCAAACCAGCCGGCCGTGTGGCAGTGAAGCTCCGCGGTGAGCGGCTGCGTGTGACCCGCTCGACCCGCACCGTCCAGCCGCAGACCTTCCTGCCCGCTCGGTTCCGCTTCTTCCGCCGGTCTCTCAGCGGGCTGGCCGCCCAGCTCCAGTCCGCGGCTTTCAGGAGAGGGGTTGGAGGTGGTGCTCCCAGAAACAGAGCTGTTTTCCTGGCTTTTGGGGTGGGTTTGGGGCTGATTGAACAGCAGCTGGAGGAGGACAGGGCCAGCGCCAGCGCTGCTCTGTGTCAGGACATACAGGTGAAAAACAGCAACACACACGAAACACACATTGCAACATTTGTAGTGCCATATAATGATCTAGCCTTATGATTGAAGCATTTTCGTCTGTGAGCTCAACAGTGGCATGGTCCGGTTTGATTTAGACAAGAATGCCATACAAATGTTATTCGCTTTGGTAATAATAAACGTCTGCCAAATGCATAAATGTAAAATAATTAAGTCATTTAAATGTATATGGCTTCGCCATCACAAGAATAAATTACATTTTAAAATGTATTAAATAGAAAACAGTTATTGTAATAATATTTTACATATTACTGTTTTTTTACTGTATTTTTAATCAAATAAATGCACCCTGTTCCAAACTTTGACTACTACTGTAGATAGTTATTAATAATTAACGTATAATATTACACTTGTTATATTAATATAATATTATTACAATGTTGCATTCTTTACTCCTTGTTGCATAAAACACTTATTACATGTAACATTGTGATATTACGTTCACAGTAAGTCATAAATGTAATTGAAACATAATTAAGAAAACAACAGGTTATTAGTTAACCTAGTCTGATTACAAAATACTGAACAGTAACAATAATTTTATGTTTTACATGTCATTATCTATCGCATCAGGTTACTACTTTCTTCTAAAGTTCATTAGATCTAGTCAATTTTGCACAAGCACACATGCAAATGATATGCAGAGAGTATAATAAATATATGCACATTACAACATAGCAATTGTATCCATAATGCATTTATCATTTGTCAGAAATGCATGTTATTACATTGGAATACAACTTCTCTATTCATTTTCATTTAAATAAATTCAAGAAAAATTGTCAGTTGCAATTACATGTGTATTTACAGGCTTGTTTACATGTTTTTCCACAATGGTTTTTCGATGTAGGCCGTATTCAGAAAGAAGAAGTTCCAGACCCCTCTGAAGTCTTTTTCATTGGGGTACAAGTTGGAGGACTATGTGATTGGGAAACAGATCGGGAAAGGTTGCAATGCAGCGGTGTATGAGGCAGCGGCTCCATTCGCGGCCCCTGCGGAGAGCGGGAAGTGTTCACTGCTGGAACTCAACCAGAAAGAAACAGATGATGACAATAAGAAAGCAGGACCACTTCGATTCTCAGCTACACCCAGCTTTCCTTTAGCTATGAAAATGATGTGGAACATTGGGGTGAGAATTTAGAGTATTTTAGCATTCTATCATGGAATAAAATATATTCTTTTGGATTTTGTGTATAATGCATGTACAATACAGTATTCCAGAATCCCTCAACAGCTTTTTCTAATGAACATTTGATACTGTTCAATAGGCTGGTTCATCAAGTGACGCCATCCTTCGCTCTATGTCTATGGAGTTGGTTCCTGCATGTCCACAGGCCTTAACGGAAGAGCAAGGAGAGCTCGCTTTGGATGGGTGAGTTCATATGTAGACTTTAGCAGTACAGCATGGCCTTCAAATAGACTGAATCATTGCCGATGGCTTTGCTATTTTTACAGCCACTTTGGAAGGGTGCCTAAAAGACTGACCGCTCATCCCAACGTGATCACAGTGTACCGGGCCTTCACTGCTGAGGTCCCGCTGCTGCCTGGAGCTCAGGAGGAGTACCCCGATGTCCCGGCGTGCCCGACCTCAATCCAACTGGTTTGGGCAGCAAAATCGCACACGTGTCCTGTCAGAAGAAGTGGAGAATCATGAAAGCACCCTGTTAAAAAAAAAAAAAAAACAAACAGAAAAAAAAATATATATTCATATATAAGGTATATATATATATAACAGTATCAACAGTTTGAAGTGGATCAAACCTTCAATTTGTCCTAACCCACAAGTGCGTTCTGTCCTTAGGAATCTGATGAACTTTTTGATCCACTTCAATGCCTGCCTACTGTAAAGACATAGTAGATACTGTTATCTATGGAGTAGGTGTGTATATTATTGTTTATATATATATATATATCTATATATATATATTATACATATATATTGATTCCCACCTCCATTCCCATTCATCATTCATTTAAACCTAAAAAAATTAAGCAAAATATTATTTCATAGATTTATATCTTTTTATTACTTTATAACAAATGATTACCATAATAATTAAATATTAAATTATCTATAATATTATATTATATATTATATAATATATATTATAATTATATCATTAGTATTGTTAATTGTTATGATATTTGCATTTGTTTATAAAATAAATATAATAATTCTATTTGTTATTTTTATTATGGTTTACTTATATGTATGTTATAACGAATATTTACATGAAATATAGTACATGAAAAAAAATATTAATAAGATAAAAATTTAATTATGACATTCTTACTATTATTACTATGATTGGTTTTGAAATAAATCTAAACAAAAATAATTAATCATACCAATAATAATCATGAAATAATTATTGTTATATTTATTTTATAGTTAAGTATATTTATGTAGTTTGTTATAAAATTATGTTGTACAAAAATTTCTAATTAATTATTAAGTATCATTCTTTATTTAGTAACGGTGCCATTATTTATTATGAAAGCCGCAAAAAAAAAATCATAATGAATGCCTATAAATATATATTGTTTATAAAATTGGATATAATAATGTTATTTTTTAGTTGCTGTTTTAATTTTGGTAATATGTTTAAATATATTTTTTCCATGCAAACAAAAAACCGACGTTAGACTCCCTGTGCTGATGTGATGCCTGCTTGTGGGCTATTTTTTTGATCTGTAAAGTCTGATTGCTGTCCCTTGCGGTTATTTTTTTCCCATGCAGCTGCGGCGTCCCTTGGGGGGGTGTGTGCCCCGACCCGGATGCCAGGCGTCTGTCCAAATGCCGGCTGCAAGCTGCTAGAGGGTGGGGTCACCTGTGCAAGCGAGGGCAAATCGCTCACAAGAGACCTCAATCAGACCATGTGCTTCCCTGGAGTTGACAGCGTAGATCCATTAGCCCAGGCAGACAGCATTTACTGCGAATTAGACTGCAGCATTTTTGCCAGCATTAGGTAAATGCTTAATCACATTAATTTGTAAACATCTGCCTGTAATGTTTTGTGATTTCAAAGCCTGTGGCCCAGACTTGTGATCACTGACTTCCGGCTGTTGTTCCCTGGCAAAGAGGATTTTGGGGCCTAAACTGCCCCTTCAACAGCTGCTGGGTTTACAGAGGGGTGAAACGCCTGTCCCCTGATGGCAACCTGAGGTGAGAACCTTTGTTTGTTGTCTGCCTTGCCTTTTTTAGGCCAGTAAATTCGATTTCTGCTTTGACTGTAAAACTTTTTACTGGCATTTTAATTTATGTGTATTTTCCATTATAATTGTGAATTCAAATTTTAAAAATTAAATACGGAAAATGGACAGCAAGAATGTTTTATTATTTTTTTTAAAGCAGTCTCTTGCACACAATCATTTATTTGATTATTACGAAACATTTTTTTTTATTAACAAATGATATGTATTTAATGATTCTTTTTGGTCCTCTAGGTGGCCACAAGCCGTCCAGGTCCAGGGTCTGATGATTACGGTAAAGCCAGCAACGCCAGGGCTTTCGGGGCCATCGCCTATTGAGCTCTCGTTCAGCCGAACCCCTGCTACATCGTCAGATGGACTGGAGAGAGCCGCACTTAATCATAACATCCAGCTTCCTCCACCCTTCCTGCGTCTGGTAACCTTATGATGTACCAACAGCTAGTAGTGATGCTACTGCTACTCATAAACACGTCGCAAGTTATAAGATCCCAGAACACTAAACCTTATATATACGGGCAAAGGCCATTTTTATATAATAATAGTAGTAAACACACAACACGACACACATAGACATATATCAATATATATGATATCTTATATAATATATATCTATATATACAGATACATTAATACATATATATATAAAAAAAAAAAAATTATATATATATTATATGTGTGTGGTTTGGGTGTGGATATATAGATATAATATAATGTATATTCAATTAAAAATTTTTTTTCATTGTCATTTAATAAATACTTTTTTACTAGCATGAGATAAATCTACAAGAATAATGTGTTAGGTAATTAATTTTTTTTAATCCCCAAATGTTGTATAATTTGTTTTATATAAATATTTATATAAAGTTGGGTTAAATATTTATTTAATATCATACACTTTTTCTTTTTTAAAAAATACCTTTTTCTTGTTGAATTATACTTTAAATATAATATATGGTATATCTAGATTCACATTACGTTTGGGCCAAAAAAGTAAATTATTTAGTCAGCCACCAATTTTGCAAGTTCCCCCACTTAAAAAGATGAGAGAGGCCTGTATTTTCATCATAGGTATACCTCAACTATTAGAGACAAAATTAGAAAAAAAAATCCATAAAATCACATTCTAGGATTTTTAAAGAACTTATTGGTACATTTCCTTCGGTGAAAGAATATTTTGTTCACTACAACCAGCAAGATTTCGGGCGCCACAGGACCCTGTCGTCTTCTTTAAGATGCTCTCGTTCCTTGCCCCTGTTACCTGTATTTAATGGCATCTGTTTTGAACTCGTTATCAGTAAATAAAGCACCTGTCCACAACCTCAAACATCACACTCCAACCTCCCCCATGGCCAGACCAAAGAGCTTTGTCAAAGGACCCAAACAAAAGAATTTTAACCTGCAACCAGGCTATGGGAAGACCTTGAATCGCATGGTAAAGCAGCTTGGTGTGAGAAATCATCTGGGTGAGCAAGTATTAGAACATGGAACAATACAAGACCACTGATATCTCCCCCTCGATCTGGGGTCTCCACGCAAGATCTCCCCCCGGTGGTCAAGAATGATCCGACAAAAATGTGAGCAAAATCCCAGAAAGAACACACGGGAACTCTGGAATGACCTGCAGAGAGCTGGGCCCAAAGTAACAAAGGCTACCATCAGTATCACACTGCGCTGCCAGGGACTCAAATCATGCAGTGCCAGACGTGTCTCCCTGCTTAAGCCAGTACATGTTCAGGCCCGTCTGAAGTTTGCTAGAGATTATTTGGATGATCCAGAAGAGGATTGTGAGAATGTCATATGGTCAGATGAAACCAAAATAGAACTTTTGGTAAAAACTCAACTTGTCGTGTTTGGAGGAGTAAGAATGCTGAGTTGCATCCAAAGAATACCATACCTACTGTGAAGCATGGGGGGTGGAAACATCATGCTTTGGGGCTGTTTTTCTGCAAAGGGACCAGGATGACTGATCCGTGTAAACGAAATAATGATTGGGGCCATGTATCGTGAGATTTTGAGGGAAAACCTCCTTCCATCAGCAAGGGCATTTAAGATGAAACGTGGCTGGGTCTTTCAACATGACAATGATCCCAAACACACCACACGGGCAACGAAGGAGTGGCTTCGTAAGAAGCATTTCAAGGGTCCTGGAGTGGGGCCTACCATTCCCCTTCTCAACCCCATTGAAAATCTTTGGAGGGAGTTGAAAATTCGTGTTTCCCAGCGACAGCCCCAAACGATTACTGCTCTAGAGGAGATCTGCATGTAGGAATGGGCCAAAATACCAGCAACATTGTGTGAAAACCTTGTGAAGACTTACATAAAACGTTTGACCTCTGTCATTGCCATTAAAGGGTATATAACAAAGTATTGAGTTTAAATTTTGTTATTGACCAAATACTTTATTTTCCACCATAATTTGCAAATAAATTCTTTAAAATTCCTACAGTGTGATTTTCTGGATTTTTTTTTTTCTTATTTTGTCTCTCATAGTTGATGTATATCTATGATGAAAATTACAGGCTTCTCTCAGCTTTTTAAGTGGGAGAACTTGCACAAATTGGTGGCTGACTAAATACTTTTTTTTTCTTTCCCCCCCCACTGATATATATATAAAATATAAATAATATAATATTATAGATAATATTATAAATTTAGGTTTAAAAAAATAAATGTTTTTTGTGATATTTGATGCTTTCAATTTATAATTTGGGTCAAAAAAATAACAAACTTTGTAAATGATATTTTTTTACGTTAGCCACATTTTCAAGGAACACTAATGGTCCTAAATTATTATTTTTAAGCACTCCCATTTTAACAGATTTCAATCTTCATTCAGATCATTATTTTAATAATATCATACTCATCATCATTTATTATTCTATACTATTAAAGTAGTATTATCATGCTGTTATTGTTGTAATATTACTATCATCTTTTTTAAGCAAAAATAAAACCATAATTAAAAATAATTTCTGCATATCAGTTATTGGACACAACATAAAAATGATCTGTATCAATCATAAAAATGATGCTGTAAAATCTGTCAGGCTCTGGTTTACCCATAGAGAAACTCAACAACGCTTGAGTATTAAAACTGAGAAGATAAAGCAGTTCATTGACTGATTTATTTCATAATGTCCCTGATGGTTTGCAGCGCCCCAGTGCACGTGTGGCCGCTAACATGCTTCACATCAGCCTGTGGGGCAAGCGTGTGTTGGCCAGCTTGGATCGGGTCAGAACGGATGAGCTGAAGGACTGGCTGCTGTGTCAGTCTGCTGTGGTGCTGCTGAAGGGTCGAGGGTCCGGCGGGAGCTCCGTGGAAGCCGAACTCCAGAGATGCTTCCTCGCCAACATAGACCTGGAGGACCTCCGCGCCGCAGTCAGCTTCCTCATGTACGGACAAGAGCAGTGGAAATCCCTGCTAGCACACTACACTGTGTGTGAGTGAGTGTTTACTAGAGAAACAAGCACAGCTTTCATTTTTTGTAGATTGTGGAAGCACTTTCATTTTAATGTCCATCACTGACATATTTTGAAATGATGGCAGTTTATGCATTTGCACTTTTCACTATATATATATACACATTAAGAATACTTTATGCTGTTGACGAGTCTTTAGAATAACAGCTTAAACCAGGTACAAATTCATGTATTAATATTCACAGTATATCGCTTAAAAAAGTAGGCAAATGAATGCAGAATAAATTATACAGTTGGTGTTTTTCTGACAGGATATTCAATACAAATTTGATTTGAACTTTTGGTAACTGATTGCATCATGAAATGTGTTACTGGAGCAGAGTTGGTTGGAGGGAGGGGTTGAAAAAGCAATTGGGATTTGTGATGTCACTTGAGAGATTGAGCAAGTGATTATATTTGGATGAATTCACTATTACAATCTTTGGAATAACTTGTTTAGATGAATTGTATAATATTGTGCATGTGCATTAAAATTAAACAGGGTGAATTTTGAATGCACGTTGACTTCATGGTACATAGCCTGGAAAGGAGATAAATGGCAAAAACAATAAAGAATTTGAATAGTATTGAAATAATGTGTTGATTTGCATGTGGCAATAAAACAGTTTGGCGATAAATTACATGTTAATATTTACACTGCAGTATATTATCATTGTGATATTTGCATTACTTTGGAATAAATTGCATTGCACAAGAGGAATGGGTATAGTGCACCAGTCCTCGCAGAAATGCATATGACAATATATATATATAGAGAGAAATGTAATTTATTGCTCACATTGCAGAAAAACGTGATTATCCTAAAATAGTCATTTCAAAGTATATTTTTTTCTTTTGAAATATGACCTGTTTTTGACAGATTTTGTCAACAAATCTGCATAAATAAAAGTAGTTTGTATTTAATAATAATGATAGTTATTATCATTATTGTTATTGTTAATAATAATAATGCACATTCAATTCTTGTCATCTTTTGTTTTGACGTTTTAGTGGTTTCAAAATGCAGAAATAAAACTAATTAAAAATCATTTTTGCATAACAGTTATCGGTTGGACTTGGACATAAAAATAATCAGTATCGTTCATTAAAATGTCATTCATAATGTAGTATGCATACTATACCCATTCCTAGTAGGAGCAGTAGGGAGTATGATTGGAAAACAACACAGAGTCCAGCCTCTCATCGCGCCAGGGGCGAAAGTCAAAGTTCATTTTGAATCTCTTGAACTAATAGCGACAGATAAAACTGCGTTTATACATTTGCGAAACCTTTCCGTTAAGAAGACGGGCTCTGCGCTCGGTTGTTTGCACAGGCGGGGTGTTGCGTTGCTCTCTTCTTTGGTGTCACGCTAAGCTGATCATGCTTTCTTCGATCAAAATCGTTAGTAAAACTCGAGCAGTCTTTGGTGGATCTCGGGGTTTTAAAGCGTGTGCTTCTCAGACACTCGTAAAACAGGGAAACTTTGACGGGGATCAGAGCAATGCGTCTTGCACGCGCCGAATGTCCGGGAACGGCTTCAATGTCCCGCCGAGCGCGGAGTTTGTGGCGAGGGTCAGCGGGATCGCCACTATGTGCAAACTACCGTTTCAGAAAACAGCGCACGGGCTGGACGCGGCGTTTGTCGGGGTTCCCATTGACACCGGAACATCCAACCGTCCCGGTGCAAGGTAATACTGAACATTCATATATCACACACAGTCATGAGTGCCACAAAAATGTCTGCGACAGTTTGGCATTGTGTAATATGAATACACAGAAATTGTATTTGGTGCCCAAACCTGGTCGGGTTCAGTTCCAACCCTGGTCATAATGATCACATGCTCCTTCAGATCCTAATTACTTGGTAAATCATACATTTTATAGACATACGTATATTTTATATGTTTAAATATAATTTTTTATTAGCATTTCAGATTTTCAAAAACTATACTTTATTATGAAAAATAATTTACTATTAATAAATGTAATATAAAGAATTGTTAATTCAGGTTTAATAATTTGATGTAGATTATATTACTTATATAAAAAAAATTCTATATCTATATATATGTCATCTTTTTTTTTATAGTTATAATTGTATTAACATTTTATATAATGATTTTCAAAAATTTGTTTTTTTAATGAATTTGTAATATATATAAAATAGTTTTTACAATATTATATCAAGACATGCTTATAATTAAAAACACACTAATATTATATATATATATATATACATTACGGTCAAAAGTTGGGGATCAGTAAGACTTTAAATTAAAGTAGTCTCTAATGATCTTCAAGGCTGCATTTAGTTGATTAAAAATACAGAAAAAAAAACAGTAATCTTGCAAAATGCTATTACAATATAAAACAATGGTTTCTATTTTAATATACTTTAAAAAATCATTTATTTCTGTGATGCAAAGCTGAATTTCCATCAGCATTTACTCCAGTATAAAGTGTCACATGAGCCTTAAAGGGGTCCTGTTATGCGTTTTCACTTTTTCAACTTTAGTCAGTCAGTAATGTTGCTGTTTGAGCATAAAAAAAAAAAGATCTGCAAAGTTACAAAACTCAAAGTCCACTTCAAAAGCAGATATTTTATTTAACAGTTTCAAAAACTACAACGAACGACTCGTTTGGACTAAAACGCATATTTTCCAGGATTTGTGATATCACAAATATCGACGAATGGGACGAGACATGGTTGAGCTGCACTAGAGAAAGCAAAGAGTGTTATCACTATGTCGGAGACACACTAGCTTTCCCAAAGCAGACGAACTTAAATTGAGTTGAATTGTTATGCAATTATTTAAATGAAGCTCTATTGTAAGGGGCATGATATTTCCCGACCAGGTGACGAGTGCTGCCAATCACAACACACACTGGACCCAGCTAACCAATCACAACACAACACACACTGGCCCAGCTAACCAAACACAACACACACACTGGCCCAGCTAACCAATCAAAACACACACTGGCCCAGCTAACCAATCAAAACACACACTGGGCCCAGCTAACCATCAAAGCCACACTGAAACAGCTAACCAAATCACCACACACACTGGCCCCGTCAGATAACAATCACAACGCACTGGCACAGCTAACCAATCACAACACATCCTGGCCCAGCTAACCAATCACAGCACACAATGGCCCAGCTAACCAATCACAGCACACACGGACCCAGCTAACCAATCACAACACACAATGGCCCAGCTAACCAATCACAACACACACTGGCCAGCTAACCAATCACAACACACACTGGCCAGCTAACCGATCACAACACACACTGGCCAGCTAACCAATCACAGCACACACAAGCCCAGCTAACCAATCACAGCACACAAACTGGCCCAGCTAACCGATCACAACAAACACTGGCCCAGCTAACCAATCACAACAACACACTGGCCCAGCTAACAATCACAACACACACCGGCCCAGCTAACCAATCACAACACACTGGCCCAGCTAACCAATCACATCACACACTGGCCAGCTAACCAATCACAACACACACTAATCACAACACACACTGGCCCAGCTAAACAATCACAACACACACTGACCGGCTAACCAATCACAGCACACACTGGCCAATCTAACCAATCACAGCACACACTGGCCAGCTGACCAATCACAGCACATGTCATATTTCAGAAGGCGGGCTTTCATTTCATACAGGAACTATTCGAGCCGTTAATGACAGACTGGGGAGAGAGGTGTTGTAATAATGTAAAATATGTGAAAAATTATGTGTTTTTCGAACAACCTAGTATGAGAGCCTGTTCTAGTACACCCCCAAAACAAAATCAAGACTTTGTAAAAAAAAGCATAATAGGACCCCTTTAAGAAACATTTCTGATTATTATCAAAACTTATCAAAGTTGGCATCAGTTGTGCTGCCAAATATTTTTTTGGAAACAGCGATACTTTTTTCAGGATTCCTTGATGAAAAAAAAAGTTCAAAAGTATAGCATTTATTTAAAATAGAAATTGTTTGTAACATTATAAATCTTGCCAACACTTGCTTAGCAATTTAACATCTTTCTGTTCAAAAAAAGAAAATAAAATTTAATGACCCTAAACTTTTGAACGGTAGTGTATATTGTTACAAAATATTTATATTTTAAATAAATGGTGTTCTTTTGAACTTTTTTCATCAAAGAATCCTGAAAAATATTATCGCAGTTTCCAAAAAAATATTAAGGAGGACAGTAGTTTCCAGATTGATAATAAATCCGCATATTAGATTGGTTTCTGAAGTAATTCATGTGGAACTGGAAGACTGGAGTAAATGATGCTGGTAAAATTAAGCTGTGGCATCACAGTGAAAATTACATTTTAATGTTATTAAAATAGAAAACGGTATGTTACATTCTAATAATTCCCAATATTAATTTTTTTCACGGGTGATTTTATAAAATAAATGCAGCCTGGATGGCATAATATATAGAGATATAGATCTCTCGATCTATATAATTTAATTATTTGCAAAAATGCATTACAACTATAAAAATTCAACAATGTGTAATTAGAATGTAATTAAAAAGTAAATCGTTTGTTTTGATACAGAAAGTTATATATATATAATATATATAATATAAGTCGTGGCCTAATGGTTAGAGAGTCGGACTCGTAACCCAAAGGTTTGCGGGTTCGAGTCTAAGGTCCGGCAGGAATTGTAGGTGGGGAGAGTGAATAACCAGCACTCTCTCCACCCTCAATACCACGACTGGTAAGACCCTTGAGCAAGGCACCGAAACCCCCTAGGGCTACTGGGCGCCAAGCAAAAAAATGGCTGCCAACTGCTCAGGGTGTGTGTTCATGCTGTGTGTGTGTGCAATTTGGATGGGATAAATGCATAGCACTAATTCCGAGTATGGGTAACCAACCATACTTGGCCACATGTCACATCACTTTAAACACTTTTTTCACGTTTTTATATATATATATACAGTGGGTACGGATAGTATTCAGACCCCTTTATATTTTTCACTCTTTGTTATATTGAAGCCATTTGCTAAAATCATTTAAGTTATTTTTTTTTTCTTCATTAATGTACACACAGCACCCCATTATTGACAGAAAAACACAGAATTGTTTGCATTTTTGCAGATTTATTAAAAAAGAAAAAAAACTGAAATATCACATGGTCCTAAGTATTCAGAACCTTTGCTGTGACACTCATATATTTATCTCAGGTGCTGTCCATTTCTTCTGATGATCCTTGAGATGGTTCTACACCGTCATTTGAGTCCAGCTGTGTTTGATTAAACCGATTGGACTTGATTAGGAAAGCCACAAACCTGTCTATATAAGACCTTACAGCTAACAGTGCATGTCAGAGCAAATGAGAAACATGAGGTCAAAGGAACTGCCTGAAGAACTCAGAGACAGAATTGTGGCAAGGCACAAATCTGGCCAAGGTTACAAAAAAATTTCTGCTGCACTTAAGGTCCCTTGAGCACAGTGGCCTCCATAATCCTTAAGTGGAAGACGTTTGGGACGACCAGAATTCTTCCTAGAGCTGGCCGTCCGGCCAATTTGAGCTATCGGGGGAGAAGAGCCTTGTTGAGAGAGGTAAAGAAGAACCCAAAGTCATTGTGGCTGAGCTCCAGAGATGCATTCGGGAGATGGGAGAAAGTTGTAGAAAAGTCAACCATCACTGCAGCCCTCCACAGTCGGGGCTTTATGGCAGAGTGGCCAAACGGAAGCCTCTCCTCAGTGCAAGACAAATGAAAGCCCGCATGGAGGACTCCAAGATGGTGAGAATAAGATTCTCTGGTCTGATGAGAAAAAGAGAGAACTTTTTGGCCTTAATTCTAAGCGCTATGTATGGAGAAAACCAGGCACTGCTCATCAACTGTCCAATACAGTCCCAACAGTGAAAGCATGGTGGTGGCAGCACAGGCGTGGGGGGTTTTTCAGCTGCAGGGACAGGATGACTGTTTGCAATCGAGGGAAAGATGAATGCGGCACAGGGATATCCTGGACAAAAACCTTTTCCAGAGTGCTTAGGACCTCAGACTGGGCTGAAGGTTTACATTCCAACAAGACAATGACCCTAAGCAAACAGCTAAAATAACAAAGGAGTGGCTTCACAACAACACTGTGACTGTTCTTGAATGACCCAGCCAGAACCCTGACTTAAACCCAATTGAGCATCACTGGAGAGACCTAAAAATAGCTGTCCACCCACGTTTACCATCCAACCTGACAGAACTGGAGAGGATCTGCAAGGAGGAATGCAGAGGATCCCCAAATCCAGGTGTGAAAAAACTTCTTTCCCAAAAAGACTCATGGCTGTATTAGATCAAACGGGTGCTTCTACTAAATACTGAGCAAAGGGTCTGACCATAATTGGACCATGTGACGATCTCAGTTTTTTTTTTAATAAATTTGCAAAAATGTCAAGAATTCTGTGTTCTTCTGTCAATATGGGGTGCTGTGTGTACATTAATGAGGAATAAAAAATTAACTTAAATTATTTTAGCAAAATGCCGGTAAAATATTAACTGAAATAGTTTTGAAAAAGTTTAAGGTTGCGGGTGTTGGGTCTGAATAATTTTCAGTACCCACTGTATATAAATATATAAGCATATTATATATATCTATATATTATATATTAATACACAGACTATACATACATAATGATGTGGTTAAAATGTTCATGAACAAAAATAACTTGTTGAGTCCCTTGTACTCGATACAGATTTGGTCCGAGGCACATCAGGGCAGAATCCGCTATGATCAGGTTGTACAATGGCTGGACAAGAGCGGCCCCATACGAATCACTAAGAGTGGCGGATATCGGTGACATTAATGTTAACCTCTTTGACCTGAAGGACACCTGCAAAAAAATACGAGAGGCTTATCGTGAAATTGTGGCCACTGGCTGCATCCCACTTACAATGGGTGAGAAAACATTTTCAATATGCAGGAACACATGGATCAGATTTGAGTCCACTTTTAATATGTTACTTCTCCACTTGTCTTGGATTCCCAGGAGGTGATCATACAATCGCATACCCAATTCTACAAGCCGTTGCTGAGAGGTTGGTGAAACACAAGAGGTCCCCCTCCTAATTTGCAATACCAACTCACAATTAGTCTGAAATACTGCTCTTTCTGCTGTTCAGGCATGGTCCAGTGGGCCTAATACATGTGGATGCCCATGCAGACACTAGTGACATGATTCTGGGTGAGAAAATTGGTCACGGGACCCCTTTCAGACGCTGTGTGGATGAGGGGCTCCTGGACTGCAAGAGGGTCGTTCAGATCGGGCTCAGAGGCTCGGGTTATTCTCCAGATAATTATGAGTGGAGCCGAGCACAGGTATCACGATGCTTTTACCAATAATCATGCTCTGAATAGATAATTCATATATTAGAATGTAATATGTCGTATAATATTCATTGGCCTGCAAAGTGAAGTCATAGTTCCACCACTCTATAATGATGCTAAATTTGAGTCCGGTGCTTCTTTTACGTCTTCCATCGTGCTTGTAAATAAAAACATAACAAAACATAACAACATTTTGGTCTTTCCAGGGTTTCCGTGTAGTGGAAGCTGTGGAGTGCTGGCACAAATCTCTTGTCCCGCTCATGGAGGAGGTTCGCTCACAGATGGGAACCGGACCAGTCTATCTCAGCTTTGACATAGACAGTCTGGACCCTGCATTCGCTCCAGGCACAGGAACACCTGAGATTGCTGGCCTCACACCCATTCAGGTATGCTTTACCTGTCGCTCAGAAATGCTTAAACCTGCTCCTGCAGTTGAGAATAAACACCCATCACCCTTAAACCAACCAATGAAGGTCTTTTAAATCACTTTATGTTAATAATACTTCCACAAGTATTCATATAAACATAAAATTTGCTGCACACTATGCAACCGATATATAGAACAGGTGATTTGGAAAATGGACACACTATTAATCTGGCATACTGTACTATACATTACAGATCAAAGATACAGCCAAGAGCAGGTCTTGGACTTTGCGCGTGAAAGTTTAATATTAACCTTAGGGGTTGGTTAAAAGCACACTTAAAGATAGAGACATGGCTTATTTAAATCTCAATCGACACTCTTTTGTGTAAAGAATAATGTATTTTGAAATTTGTTTTTTTAGGGTCTGGAAATCATTCGAGGTTGTCGAGGTGTTAATCTTGTGGGTTGTGATTTAGTTGAGGTTTCTCCACCTTATGACACCACAGGTACTGTATTATATATACTTTTTTTTATTTATATAATTTATATTTTATTTTTACTATTTACATTATATTTTTCACAGGAAACACTGCTTTGACTGGGGCTAACCTCCTTTTTGAGATGATGTGTGTCCTTCCAAAAGTCAAATATTATTGATTGCGTTTGTGGAACGTCTCAAATAATTGCACATATACATGATTTATGTACAAAATCAGTATTAATATTATTTTCAGCAACAAATACCTTTATTGGGATTAGCAGAACAGTGTCATACTGTCAATTCATGAACACGGTGAAGAAAATTCATATTGCGTATGGAGAAACAACTCTCGGAAATTAAAAAAAAAAATCACAAGATTTCGAAAATAAAACATTTTTTTGAACCGATAAATAAAATAATTTCACAACATGATACAGAGTTCATATTTTACACCACAGACATAAATACATTTAGTCACATAGAGTTAATAAGCCATGAAAATTTGGCATGATTTAATTCTATCTTAAATTTAAGATATTTACCAGTGCATTGCAAAACACAAATAAAATGCTAATATAGTACAATGGCACCAATACCGCATCATCATTTATAAAGTATAATGAATGTTCATTGAACACCATATGAATAAAGTAATATTATTCATCACTCAAAATATGTCAGTAATGGAAGACTTCATATAGGAGTGGATTTAACCCACACCTTTCTGTGCATATGCAATAGCTAATCAAATGCATAACCACTAAATCCTGCTAACAAAATGAAACATCACAACATAAAGGAGACAAATGGTTTTCTACAGCAAACATGAAATGCATAGTACAAAATACTTCAGATCAAGTATGTATTATTTCTTCTCTTTGTACTGTTGAGAGTATGCTTTGCATGCCACAACACATTTTTAATCAAAACACAACTGGAAACTATAAAGGTCTCTGGCGCTCTGTCATTCTTTAAGGCTTTACCTGCTCGTTTTATAGCTGCACTATTTAGCTGAATGTGACTTGTACAGGTCGATAAAGAGCTGTTACTCCCTTTACTTAAACTATCAATCTGGTAAGAACATCTGGAGTCTTATATTTTAGGTACACAAATCCATATTATATTTTTACATATACTTTTAATATTATGTAACTATTTACACCTTGGGACTGAAGCACAGTTCATGTTCTATGGGTACTGCTGTAAAGTTGCTCCAGTTGTGTTAAAGTCTGTACCACAAGTATGGAAGATGCTAAGAAATTTGACACGTGTTGCACTGAAAAAAAAAAAAGACTAAACCTAAAAAGTTTTCTTTAGATACTGAATTGATAAAGCTACAGTATTTATTAAGTTTAAATGAACTTAAGATATCTACCAGACTCTTTTCACTATGATTTTTTGACGGGGGGGGGGGGGGGGGGTTGTGTTTATGTTTCACATTATTAAAACTAATAACAAATGGTATATGTTTCCAAATATTTTCAATTTTGAATTCTAACAAACTTTTATTAAAGGTCTCAAAGTAGCCAAAGTATTTTATTCTAGTTTAATATTTTATTTTCATGCTTTAGAATGTTTTTTTATTTTTGGTAAGGAATTGCGAGTAAAACATTCAAATGTGGTAACAGTTCGTTAACATTAGTTAATGCATTAGGCATCATGAGCTACCAATAATAAAGCAATAAGCCCCAAGAAGCCGTGATTTACAGTGAATTTATAACAGCTGTTAGGAAAGACGCGAAGCGGAGTGCCTAAAACCCCCTTAGCTGTTATAAATTCACTGTAAACCACGGCTTCACGGGGCTTACTGCTTTTATAAACGGTTATTCCATATATGTAGTAAGGTTTCACAAAATAAAACAGAGCAAATAAAGTGTAATGATATTAATAAAAACAGTATTCTTCCACCAAACAATGTAGTTCCTCAGAATCAGTTGTGGTTGCAAAACAAAGGTGTATGTTTGTAGAGTAATTTACAACAGCTTTGAACGTGGCTCAACCAATCAAAATCAAGGACCGGAACTATCCATTTTATAAACCATAATTTTGAAATGATAAAAATGTTTTAGTATATGTACTGTAGAAATGTAAGTTATACATAATTAATCAATGCTGCGAAAGCATTGTGCATTGTTATTTCATTTAATTCACTGCATTAACTGAAGTTAACACATAGACCCTTATTGTAATTGTTAGCCAAAAGTTAAATATTGCACTTTGTAGATCAAGGGTGTTAAATTAAAATGATAAAAGTGTCTATAAAAATTCACAGCATTGTCTTGAGTAAACAGTTAGGACTAAAAGTCTACAGTGATCATGTTTGTTATGCTACATTATGTTAGCTGTTTTTCAACTAGCAGCATGTTGCAATGTTATTCGTGGAACGGAAATGTTTAAAATCGAAAGCTAGGCTAGCTGCATCGATATTTGGCCTCTCAACCAACAGCCTTTTGAAATAAATACCAAATATCCAAACTGACTGTAAAGCCCTCCATTAGAGCAGCTAAAGGAAAGATTTCCAAGAGGTCAACATTAGTGTCGATTCAAGTACTCCAAACATTTTCCTTTCCCCAACAATGCTAAGCTAAAGTCACTTCTGCAAAGTCTTACTAGAGCATCTGGCTCTGAGCAGCTTCAAGCCTGGTTTCACTGAGGCCATCGGGTGCTTCTAATCCAGCTGGGTTATTAGCTCTAGCAAAAGCAAGCCAGCTTCCATGAGGCTTTATTTATTGACAGTTATCTTGTCCAGACCGGGCCAGGCTGGGACGTAGTACCGGGGCAGCGTCCCTTCCATCAGTCGCTCCATCCAGAGTCCGAGTCGATCCAGTTTGTGGTGGATCTGAAGAGTTGTGGCTCGAGAGTGTGTCATGCCCTTCCTGGAACGGGATCCTCCTCTTTCCTCTTCCGGCTTGCTATCCAAGTCTTCACCTGTGTAGACTGGCTTGAAAAGACACAGGTATTTCTTATGGCCATTGAGGGCTAGAACATAGCCTGTGTAGTCTACTTTGCGGCTGCCCACTTCGTCCTCATCTGTGTCGATTTGCATGGCATCCTGGGCGTATTCCAACACGGCCGCCATCCATCCGCTGTGTTTATCCACATTTAGGAAAGAGAAGTGTAGCGTCAAACTCCTACAAGGAAGAGGAAACATAGTATATATCTTTTTTTAGACATTGTGACTGCAAGGTGCACCATGCAATGAGGGCTCACCCAGTGAACGAATAAACTTCCTTGGCAAACTTGCTGAGCAGGATGTTCTTTGTGGAATCAGTAAGTACCAGAACTACATTAATATGACCCGGCCTCAGCTTCACCAGGTTACTAGTGTATGTAATGTCGGTTAACTCTGTCACCTCCACAAAGTTTTTCTTTGGTGGGCGACTGCTGGAAGAAAAAGAGCATATAATAGTATAATAAATTAGGGATGCATCAATATAAAATAATTATTTTATGCTATTATTTTATATAATTTCATGCTATTTTTATAGCTGATAACAAATGACTGATATTATTCAAATTCCAAATTGAATATTATTATTATTATTGATTTATAAATAATCTCAACCTAAAAAGAAGGGAAATGAGCCAGCATAAATAAATATCCAGTATTGTTTAAAACTCACTAATATCCAATAAATGTATTGGTACTGATATATTGTGCATCATTAAAATAGATGGAATTTATTTATTGGATTTATCCAAACATAATATATGAAAGAACCTGGATGTGCTGGAGGTGTTTGGCGAACCGTTCTCTGCCTTGGATGCCTCTTTTGCTTTAGTTTTGGGCTGTTTATCCTCACTTGAGTCACTGAAATTAGAAACAGCAACGTTCAATGTCTCTGCATTTCCCGTCTAACACATCAGAATTATGAATGCAATAAATCTTACCTGAAAGCCTGAATAACTACAGTGCCAAATAAAATAAAAAGTGCAGAGAATATCAAAGACAGTAGGGGCATCATCTCACGCCTGCAAAATGAATGAAAATAGCTTAATTGAGCATTATATATCAAAAATATTGCTGACCAATCCCACCTTTCGGTACTAGCAAATATTTCATAAAGCTTATTACAGTAAAAAAGAAGGGCAGAGCTTAGGGTCAATTGGCATTTTATTTGCCTACCAGTTATTGTGAAGAAGATCATCGATAATTTCAGACAAGTAGTCATATGCCGTGTAAATCCATCTTATTAAAAACACCTGAAAACAAACGGATGTACAAAATTAAGTTCCAGTTAATTTGGACATAATCTAGATCTCTACTGAAACATACATAGAGGTCACTGCTAATTTCCCAATCAAAGACGCTCCATGAAAAGCAAACCCTGAGAGACTCACTGAGGTGAACTCAATGTTGAGCTCTGGGAGAACGGCATGATTACTGAGGATGGAGGGATCCTTCTGCAGTCTTTCGAGTTCCTCCAGAAGCTTGTGTTTGTCTTCCTTACTGCCGTTCCATCCTCCCAAAACTGGCTTATACAGAATTTTACCAGCTCCGTTACGCCTCTCCAGAATCACCACCTGCTCAATAATACACAGAAAAGTTTCATTGGGTTACACACTAGAGGTCCACCAATAGTGGATTTTGCCAATTTTTATAACTTAAATGGTAAAACAGGCCAATAAACAATTTGGCCATTTTATCATCCATAAAAACGTGGATACTGAATGTATATTGAATGTAAAAATTCAATGTAAAATAGTGCTTTATTACTAAAGTGTTATTACTTAATGAAAAAAATGACCCTGAATGTATTATCTCAAATGAAATAATTTCTAATTAAATATAAATACAAATGGAGCCAAAATGTAACCCTTTAAATAACAAAAATTCCAAATAATAATTAAACAAAGATCACTCCAAATAACACAGCTTAATCTGAACCTAAACAGGTAAAACTTTAGGAATCCTGTAAGCAATTGCTACATCAAAGTGATTGTTTTGAATAAATGTATTGTTCCATTCTCTGTCTGCAGTAATTGATGCAAAAAGCAACTAATAATGTCGAACAATCATTCGAAATAATATATCTGTCAACCCCTATAATGCTCAAGTATTTTCTTCTCGAAACAAAAATGCATGAAGAAGATAACATTTACCTGTGGTGGTGTACTGTCTTTGTTCTTCAAGAAAACATCGCATAGGGGCTGCTGACGTCGCTGGTAGACGTAAGCAAATCGCAGCACATCATTAGTGTTTGCAGAGGCTAGCGAGAGGAAGGCTTCATTTCCTGTGGCGAAGGACTCTTCCTCACCAGTGATGAGTAGAATGCAATATCTGTGGAAAAGACATCGCAGACTATTGGAAAAGACCCTTTAATATGTTGAATCGGATTAACTCCACTGATTTTTACAAGGCCATCTTACTTCCTGCGACGATGGAACTGTTTGACAGGGCAAAGCTCATCAAATAGCTTCTGGTTCACCAGACGAGGAGCCAGGAGGAACTTGTTGTTGGAGATGAACTCATCTATTATTTGCTTCTTCATCCCTTTAGCCTGAGGGAGCAAATGTTTAATTGAAAGTCAAAAGGTAAACATATTTATATCTTCTCAAACAAAAAAAGATGTTGCTGAAGCCCCAACCTGGGGTGCGTTTCCAGTACAACGATGTAGCTCACTGATTTGACCACCATAGTACAATGCATTGTTGTGGAAACTAACTAGCTAGTCACGACAGGGTCCCGAACACTGAACTGACATATCATCGTGCTGTGAACAATCATTAGGCAAAACACAGATAGGGCCATTGTTAATGACGTCACCGACACGCATGTGGTGGAGTAATAACTTATGCTGTTTAACTGATTGGAGATCTCTTAAGATGCTGCTGTATTGAACATGGCACCTGATGACTAATTTACTTTTTCTTTGTTCAGTGTCATTTTGCTTTTTTAATGTCTGATTAATCACGGGTTCCCTCTTACATAATCCTCTGGGGTTCCCAGGCACACTCTTCACTCTGTCTGCACTTATTGAGGATGCGCAAAAAACATAGATTAAAATGCAATTATATTTAGATAGAATGGAAGATATAGGTTGTACTGCATGTTAGCTTGCTTATTGTGCCCAAAAGCATAATTTATTTAAGCCCATATGTCTTACTAACAAGAAACTATGCATCTAACCACAGGTCAAGAGCTGTAGTTTCAACCACGTAAGTTTGCGACGCGGTTTTGGCGAAGGTTCGTGTGAACGATAGTTACGCATGTAACTGTGGGTCTGTGAATTCCGGATGACCGCCAGATGCAGTGTAAACACTATAGATTATCGCAGCACCAGCTAGATAGATTGAGAGAATATACAAACAAAGTCACATAGTGACGAATGCTGAGCCCTGGGGGGTTATAAGCCACCGTAGCTCAGCACTCTGCCTCGTTACGCCTTTCTCGCGCATTCCGAGTGACCAAGAACTCTGGCTGTCATCCGGAATTCACAGAACCACAGTTACATACATAACTAGCATTCTGTTTCATTCCTTGTGACCACCAGAGGCAGTGCTTAAGCACTAGTGGATGACTCCTACCAACATAGTCATGAGGAATGCCACCCACCTGATGTAAATTAAGAAGAACCGCAGAACTAACGGCATTAGGGCCTTTCGCACCGCTTTAGTTCAGAAAGAAAATGTAAAGTACTAAAGTACTGGGACGATTTTGCGCGACCTATTTTCCAGTACCATTTAAAGGGTTTGCATTCGCACCGACAGTGTGTACTAAGTGACTTAAGCCGGTCGACAGCGACGTCATTTGGGCACGGCGTTCAACAACAGAAACAAAAGAAAAACAACGTTAACAACAGGAAGATGGAGGACATGTTGGTGATCGGAAGGAGCTCGTGTTTTTTAGTTGGTGTCTTGCGGAGTTTCTACAGTTAAGAAGTGCATGGACAGTCGACGTATACATAAAGCGATTGAAAGAATGGAAAGGAGGACTAAGGAGCGATCATCCAAAAAACCGCACCTGGCGTGATACCATGGACCTAACAAAGTGCCTGCACACTTCAGGTCCTATCCATCTATCGTGTTCGCCATACTGGAACGGAAAATAAGTTGGACACAAATAGTGATACAGTATGTTACACAGCGTTTTAATCATGGCGGGCTGCAGCGTAGTTTCAATAGTAGTTTGGCCAATCAAGATGTCGACTTGGTCACGATTAGTACCGTTGTGCGGTTAGACCTGCTACAGCGTAGGAGCTAATATTGGTTCTAGAAAGAAGGCAGTCGGTACTGAAAGCGCTCCCACTTCCGGCGGTTGCGAAACCGCCAAAAAGTGGGTAGTTCCACAATTAGTTCTGGAGTTACCTATGAAACGTCCTGTCGTGACGAAAGGCCCTATAATGAGCAGCAAAATTGCCTTTATAAAACCGGGCAAACATTCATGGAGAAGACCAGGTAGCGGCAGTGCAGATATCCGCCAAGGAAACTCCTCTTTAAACAGTCCATAAAGATGAGATGGCCCTAGCAGAATGGCAGGTTAGTCTCCAGGGCAGTGGCCTCTCTGTTGCCTTGTAAGCCAGTTTAATGGTCTCCACTATCCAGTTTGACAATCTCTGCTTCGACACTGGAGCACCTTTCTTCACACCACCATAGCAGACAAATAACTGGTCTGACTGTCGAAATTGAGCAGTAGAGCTCACATAGCACTTAAAAGCACGCAACAAAAGTTGGGCACTTGAATCAGACCCTGAAGTAGTCTGAAAAGGATTGGGTCGTAGAACCACCCCGGAATCATCCGGCAACCAACGCAAGCACAATTCGTTAACAGACAGTGCGTGCAACTCACTGACTCTTTTCGCAGACGCGAAAGCCAACAAAAAAAGCAGTCTTCAAGAACATCCATTTAATGTCAGTGCTTTGCAAGGGCTCAAACTGGGATGAGCAAAGGAACGTAAGCACAAATGGCAGATCCCACACAGGGAAGTGAGGAGTCCGAGCAGGGTTCAGACGTTGTGCACCCTTCAGAAAACTGCAGACAAGACTGTGAGATCCAAGAGAAGATCCACCAACTGGAGCATGATATGCAGCGACGTACACTTTCAGCATGGAAGCTGTCTTGCCCTCCTCCAGTAAATGTTGAAGAAAGTTTAAGATGCTCGGTATGTCACATGTTGCAGGATCAAGCCCCCGCTCCCCACACCATGCAGAAAAAAGCTTTCAACGGGAAGCATAAATATGTCGTGTGGATGAAGCCCTGGCGTTAGAGATGGTATGGATAACCGCAGAGTCACAATGTTCCTGAGAAGGATTTAACCCAATGGCCAGACCCAAAGCTGCAGACGAGCTGGATCCAAATGCCAGACTCTTGCCTCCAGCTGGGAGAGGAGGTCCTTCCTGAGGGGAAGTTTCCACGGATTGCCTATCAGAAGTCTCAGCAACAAAGGAAACCATGGTCTGGCTGGCCAACGTGGTGCCACGAGTAGCACTCTGTGCTTGCACAGGGAGATCCTGTGTAACGTCTCCCATAACAGAGAGATAGGTGGGAACGCATATAGTAGGCAGTTCGGCCATTCATGAGACAGTGCATCCTGTCCCAAGGGACTGGACACTTCCGTCCTTGCAAACCCGAGGGAGAGGAATACGATGACACGAGGACAGACGAATGGAAGAAGGCCGGCGGTCAGGCACTCACTGAAAAAGCAAAAAGCGATTCTCCGCACTATTCTGGGAGCGAGAATGGCACAGCACAGGAGCAGGGATTTCCTGGCTCTACGATCCCTGGAAGAGCGTCTGCTTGGACACGGTCATCTATTCTGGTCTATGAGCTTTTGTCTTGATGCCTTCGGAGTGGAAAAAAAGCGGCGTCGAGTAGAGACACGGAGGCCAGGTCGGTAGAAGACCACAGCCATAAGCCAGGAATCTAGCGATGAAGTAAGCGAGATTGTAGAAGAGCTATGGCGAAGTGAGGATTTTGAAGAGGCGGACCGTGAGTGGGTTCAGATGGAAGAAACGAGAACAAGGCGGCTGCAAGGACTGAGCATGGAAGGATATTTGTAGGAAGCAAGAACACGAGCACGTAAAACGTACCAGCAGATTGATAATGTTCTGTGTGGCACTGGGTCGGTGTGCCAGCGCCCGCAAATATCCTCTAAGTCCAATGGAGATTGCCGACCACCATGTGTAGGGATGTTGCATCTGTCTGACAGTCCCGATTATGAGAGGGAACACACCAGGGCCTCCTGCTGTCATCAAGGAAACTCTACCTGTCCCACCCTCGTCAACGCCTTAAAAAAACGGGAAAGCCAAACGGTGAGAATCTAACAGGCCAGGAAGAAGCAGATGGCGAGTTGGTGGATCTAGCAGCAAAAAGTGTCCATAAACTGTAGTGTCGATGAACAGGAACGGGTGGCGTAAACCCAGGGGATACGATCACCTGTGGCCGAGCCATTAAATATCCCTATTAGTCGCACGGAGGACGCAACCTCGAACTACAAAGACACAATCCTGGTGAGAAAGGCGAGCCCAAAAGTGCCAGAATGTTTTGTCACATTCCGAGAAAGGTGGAGGACAGACATTAGGTGTTGAAGGACGAAGGTAATTTCCTATGAACGGTAGTGGTCGAAGGATCTTGTTGGATGTTGGAAATCAGAACAGTCTGTCTCGTTCACAGTCAGAGAAAGAACGACACTTCGAGAGTAGAATACAGAGAAAGGGGAAATATCGTACAAAAGTAGGGGGAGGTACAAGCCGTCGAGTGGAGGCAGTAGTAAATAGGGCAGAATACGCATACTTCTTATCCAAAGAGGAGAAAGAGCTGCGCTCACACACCTTGTGAAGATGCGAGGAGCAAGGGAAAGCCCGAAAGGTAGCACTTTGAACTGGTACGCTTGATTCAAGAAACTGAAACACAGAAACTTTCTGTGATGAACAGCAATTGGGACGTGAAAGTTTGCATCTTTCAGGTCAACACTTACAAACCAATCGTCTGCTGTCACAGACCGAAGAACGTCGGCTGTGCGCAGCATTTGAAAAGGAAGGACCTTCAGGAACAAATTCAGGTGCCTCAAATCGAGAATTGGGCGGAAACCACCGTCCTTCTTCGGAACAAGACTAGGGAGGGTCGGGGAAATGTCGACACCACGCTGCTCACTGTAACAGAGGGATGAAACTTTTTTATGGGAGAGGAGGTGTACGAACTCCGTCTCTGATGATTATAGGAACAATTCTTGAAAATCTGAATGTCTCAAGCTTTATGTGTGCGACTTTTAGTGGTCGCGCTGACGGGGTCCCCCTGGCAACTGTCGATGAGGTGGCCGAAAAACTCTCACATCCTCAGTAACACGAGACCTTTGAGGGGGCTGTGACTGAGGTGTAGCGTGCCGGCGGAAATGTTGCTCTGATGTGGCATAGTGATGACGGGTCTGAACTGCTGGCATCCTAAAGGTAGGGTTGTGCTGCACCTGCGTCAGCTGACGAGTGGCCTCAGACAGCTTTACCCTCTTTTCCAACAGTTCCAGAACATTAGGATCAAAAAGATGCCCAGGAATAAATGGAAGATCTCTCAAGGTTTTCTTACAGTCCTCAGGTAGCCGTGCTTGGGCAAGCCACACTTGGCAGCGGGCTGCCAGGAGCGTGGCTGTAAGACTACCCAGCTCGCGGGTCACATGGCCCATTGCCAAGAGAGCAGTTTGCAGAAACTGTGAAATAGAGGGATCAACATTTGCGGGTTCCAACGTACTGGTGGCAGCAAGAAGTAACTGGCAAATTGGGTTTTCCGCATGAGTAATGTAGGCAACAGACTCGTATGCCTTTTTTAGTAGGGAATCCCTCCGACCATATTGAGCGCTGGGACGTCGCACATTCCCTCGTAGTGCCTCGTCAGGAGACACCACCAAAGCTGCAACAGGCTGCTCTATCTCCGGAGTATGACTCACCCCGATGGAATCTGCTTCAGCCATAGATGCTACCGTCCGAGCAATCTTTGAGCGCTGCTTAGGTGGACCAGAACCTTTACACAGTGGCATGGTGAAAGAAGTCGCAGCTGTGGCCTGTCTGAAAAAAAATTTGTTTGGGCAAACTGGACCGGTGACTCATCAAGTCCTAGACGAGCAATTTGCCATTCGAAGTACAACCAAAGTATCATCGGAAGAGGACTGGGTCTGTCCAGATGACTGAACTTACCCTCCGCTAGACCCCTCTGCTGCTGGATAACCAGTGAAAACATCCTGAGGAGATGGTTGTGCAGCAACATCTACAGCATCTCCGTGATCACGAAAAAATAATCTGAAGCACTCGTAGAAAGCACATCAATATCAGAATGATGTGAAAAACAAGGGGAATCGAGAGGACTCTATCCCCAGTTGACTGATTTCTGAACCATTCTACTCCTCTGGTCTCTGCACGGCATAGCGAGTGAACCGGCTGAGCAAGATGAAAGCAGGCGTTTCAGATGCGCGCATGCTGTGAAGGAAGCACAGAACAGTCGTATAGGAGAAGTGAATTTTCCCTCAACAGCGAATGTCATCACTTCGCATGTTGCCCTCTTCTTAGATGGGAGGGGAGCACCAGCTGCCGCGGACGCCTTGCGCTTCCGAGTTCGCAAAGGGGCTACATCCAACTGCCCAAGTTTCACCGTTAAAGTTCGTTGTGAGCCATAGTTTCTCGCTAATAACACCCTCAGATAGCACCGTAAGGTTTAAGTTAAGCGAGATGATGGTAACAACGAAGACAGGCAGGAAAAATAAAAATAATAACAAAAAAAAATATATATATATATACGATTTCCTCGGGTGACACGACAGGTAATGCAACAAGTATTTCACGAAAAAAAAGGAAAATATATCTAAAATGGCCAACGGATTGAAACGAAGGGCACAAAGTATAACATAAATTTGAGGGAAAACACTCAGAATAGCTAACAGATGATTAAGTCAACGGGAGACCGTTAACTTATTGTCGTGGAAAACACCAGCCACCGGATAGCACCGAGAGGCATAGAGTGTAACCGACAAAGCAATATAGACTCAAGTAGAAAATAAAAAACTCACCAAATCAAAAACTCACTGCTAAATATACTCCAAATCCGTTGGAGTGGCGTAGATGCGCACTGACACAGCTTGTGAGGATGATATCTCGCTGCTCTAGTAAGCTGCACTTGACAGCGCGAATATATCACTCAACCAGGCGAGAAAGTAAAAGAGGCATGTAACTGTGGAGTGCTGAGCTACGGTAGCTTATATCCCCCCAGGGCTCACCATACGTCACTACGTGACTTTGTTGGTATATTCTCTCGACCTATCTAGCTGGCGCTGCGATAATCCATAGTGTTTACACTGCCTCTGGCGGTCAGCAGGGATGAAACAGAACTATGGTTTCGAGAAACATGAACTTGCGACCATAGTTAACATGCTTTTGGGGAAAATTGACTACAACGGAGTGGTTGTTGTTCTGGGTTGTTGTTTTAAGGCCTTCTAAAGCCTGAAACACACGGCACAATTTTCGGCTGTCCCAGACAAAAGATTGGTATCGTGAAACAATCGTGGCGATTTCTGTGTAGGCGCTAATCGGTGTCCCTGCTGTCCGTTACAGGATGAAGAGTTTCAAAGCGCGGCCATTGTCACAGGTCCTGCGACCACAAAGAAGCCTACGATACCAGGCCCCCATTTAAAAATTCCCAATCGGCACAGTGTGTTTGCTGGTACGATCCACATTTACTGACCAACCAATAAAAATGCGACATGAAATCAGTCTTATGCTCTCTTTCTGTTTGCCGTTCCACACTATTTTTCAGCACACATAAAACTGCTAAAGTGTGATTTATCATGCCCTTTTCAACAAGGCATGCTGAGGAGTTTTTATCTCTATAGTAACGTGCGTCGTATCATACAAGTCAATAGGTGTCATCATCGTACAGTCTACACACGTCGTATCCAAGTTTATTAGATCCATGTCGATGTCGCACAGTGTGACATGCAATGATCTTATAGGATTGCTAAAACCGTGCAGTGTGTCTCAAGATTTAGATGTGTCAAACTTAGTTTCTGGAGGGACATATCATTGCAGAGTTTAGATAACTCTAATTAAATGAACCTGATCCAGCTAACGAGTACTTCAGGTTTATAAAAATAAAATGGTATGGGTGGCAGCAGGTGAAATAACTCTGCAGGCCTGCAGCCCTCCAGGAACTGAGGTTGACACACCTGTTCTAAGACAAGGATCCAACACACGCCTTATCACAAAATTAACAATGACTTAACATAAATACAAATATTTGGATACAAAATTAATCAAAGAATCATCTAAATTGCACAACTTTGAACAATCTGAACTTTAACAAGTCAAATATCAGCTATACTATTTTTGCCAGAAACAAACTTTATCCAATCAATGTGGCCTACAGTAATCAAGGGAACAGGTTTACCTGTATAATATCTGCAGGCTTCTCAACGTCCTCTTTGAAGACAAGCATGGTTGGCGCATAAGTGTTTATGTTGAATTTTCTCAGCAGGTCAGTGGTCTCAGAAAGACCTTGATCCACATATCCAAACTGCACATAGTCCTTATAAGCAAATGCTGTAAGCTATTAGAAACAAACAAACAATCAATCATTGGTGTATTGGTTGAACATTGACAAATCTGGTGGTTACTAACCAATCTCTACCTTATAAAGCAAAGGGACCGAAGGCACTTGGTCAAACAGGAGAACATGTGGCTTGTTCAGCTCATGCCAGCTCTTCAGAAACTCTTGGTTGTTCTTGTCTGTAACCTACAGACATCCATGAACGAGAAGTTTGAGACCAGAAGAAGATATAAATACAGACATTAGGAGTGCATGATGTTCACTAACCTTTTCAACTAGTCTCTGTGGCAGCAAATCTTCTACAAACTGCATCAGGTGGCCTTTTACAACAGCATAATGGAAAAAAGCCACTTTTCCATTGACGACACCAAGAAAGGATGGAGTCTGATGTGCTCCCAAATGATTTTTGGGCTAGCATAACGTCCTCAACCTCACCAATTCACTAGAGATAGAGGAAAACAATTCTTATCCGGCAGGAAAGAGTGAGACTCATAGCCGACTACCGAGGACATGACGAGAGTAGCAGGTGTGATAGAACACTATTTAATGTGTCTACAGTCCTAAAGAGTTCCAAGTCCTGCACAGTTTCGTTCGAAGACTGCGGCTACAATATGGATGAGCTTGAGAGCACCAGTCTGACGGTGCATGATCTTGTCAAGTAAGGCTTGAGAAGCTGTCCAGGCACAACTTCATTTGAGTATATGACGGTTATGAAGTGCAATGTGTACTTGCTGTCAGCAAAGTCCCGGCCACCCTTATTGTTGAAGGGAAAGTGAAAGAACGAAGACTCGGTTCGCAAAGTCGAATGTTGCTCATGAAAATGGCGGAAGCCCCTGGTGGCGCGTCCATTTGTGCGGTTATCCCTGTAGATTGTCCATACCGATCGTTAGTGGCTCTCTTTTTCAGTAGTTAGAGCATCTAGGAGTAACATGTAAGTTACATCAGTGTTAATTTGACCACTATGGGATCGGGTTAGCTGTCTTCTATGGAGCGTCCGTGGAATAAGTCCAACAATAACAAGCAGGACAATAACGTTTATGCGTTTGTATCTGGATAACATGTCTTCAGCTTAGGATGTTTTGTTTTTAAGTCCAGACCATGCGCGCACGCAGTGACGGAGAGTGGAAAGGCAATGACCATGGAGCTTTAGCTTCTCATTTTAGAAACTAAGAGTTACTGTACAAGTAGGTAACAATCTACAAGAAAAAAATGCACTCATAAAAGACATTCTTTGGCCAAGCGTTTGTACACTTTCTTGATTTCTGCTTGGCTTGCACTTCTAGTGACTCCGAGAAACTTATATGGATCAAATTCTGCAGTGCTTTCCACCGTAGCATCCATCAGGACCGCATAGACCATCATCACAGAGAGCAAAAGCACCACCATGAACCTCGCAGCGACCCCGCATCGATGGACATGTGTTCTGCTGCGCCGATAACTATTAATAGACTTATGGAGGAAAACATAATCACTAAGGAAATGAAATATTGAAAAATAAACCATTTATTCTCGAAATAATAATGAAATGTTGAAGAAAAAATAGATGGAATTGGGAAAGAAGAATTTCCTAGCTGGAAAAGATAATATGAATGGCTAAGCCAAGAAAGCTGTGTGATGATAAATAGAAGAGAGAAACGAAGAGAGAGAATAAGGACTAGAAAACCTCCTGAGAAATTGTTTTACCTATAGTTAATATATCCATATGAGTCTAAAAAATTAAAAAATAACAGACACGGGAATAAATACGAAGAAGAAGAATGTGAAAGTAACATAAGTTAATGTGTACAGAATGAAGTAAGTAAATGTATTATGTTGTTTGGTATTGATACGTAAAAATGAGGAGAAAGCAGCATATAAAAGATTGGATTGACAGTGAGATTAATATTTTTTTGATATTTTGAAGTACTAAAATTAAAATAAAAGAAAATTCAATCTACGAGTTGAACTAATATTTGGCTATAACTAATTATATAGACTAGATAATACACTGTTAAAACTAGTGATAATACTAATTCTATAAATAAAAAAATATTCGGTAAACACTTTAGAATAGAGGAACACTTATCACGTATGACACTAAGATTTTTCCCTCATAAATCACATTTGCGGATTCTAATAAAGTAATTGTTAAGTTTAGGAATTGGGTAGGGTTAGGGATGTAGAATAAGGCATTAATATGCTGGCTTACTACTATCATTAAAGGAAATATTCTAGTCTAGGATGCAAGCGCGCATAAAGTGGTTGAACCAAATGAATAAGGGGTCAGCTCATGTATTTCAATTTCATATTTGGTCTTGTGTGTTATTATCGAACTGCCTTCGCACATGCCAAATAAAATAAAACCTAATTTGTCCATCCTGAAAGCTGCCATGCAAATAGAAGTTTCCATCAGCTGTCAGTGACACAGTCGCGTTTAGACTATTACAGGAAACGCGACATAAAGCGCATTCAATGATAAGAGAAAATAACCATTAAATAGCGTTCTGAGTGCAATAAAAAGCAGGACATGCAGGTAAATCAACATCTGACGAAATTGACAGATCCTTAGCTAGCCTGTTAGCCTACCTAGCTCGTGCTTTTATCACGAATATGACATCAAAACGAGAGGAAACCATTACAACATGAATGGAAAATGAATATACCGTTACTAATGGTGACAGAAGTTCATCCATTCATCTGAGTGACGCGTTCATAAACCATGAGGGAATGCGAATTCCCCTCCCCCCCCCCCCCCCATATTAGCAAAGATTCAAAGCGGCATAAACATTCTCTCTCTCACACACACACAGAGAGAGAGAGAGAGAGAGAGATAAGTGTGCGGTCTATATTCCATGGTGTTTATTGCAGTAACAAACATAGTATTATAACAAATATGGCATTAGGCTACCATGCCTTGCAAAAACACTTCCACCATGGTATAGTGATGTATAAAATGCCTCCAAGGGTAGGCTACTTCAAAAATCTGGTAGGACTAAAGAATGTGGGACTAAATTTAAACAGACTGGACAAATTGTTTCAAATGTTTTATACAGAGGTATTCAGACTTCAGATAGCAATGTAACTCATTAAGATTGAAATATTAATAGGACTACAGAACAGTCAAAACAGAATAGGCAATATGCTGCTAATCAACGTACAGCACCAACTTCTGTCTGACAGACTTGCAGCCTTTAACAGCAAAGATTTTCTCCTCTTCAGGGAAGAAGGGCATGTCTCTGGCTACTCTATCTGCCAGATCATAGTCTTGGGTCATGTTCAGATGAAGCATCTCAGCCATGACACACTGACGCACATGCTTCAGCTCCAGAGGTAGGAAAGGAATGTAATGATCAACCAGATGATGATCTATGATACTAGAGTGCAGAAATCCACCTACAGAACACGCATAGACGTTAAAAAAAAGTTATTTGTGGCGTAAATGCAACCACATATTCAGATATTTATATAGCCTACATATACAGTGGGTACGGAAAGTATTCAGACCCCCTTAAATTTTTCACTCATTTGTTATATTGCCAGTCCATTTGCTAAAATCATTTAAGTTAATTTTTTCCCCTCATTAATGTACATACAGCTTCCCATATTGACAGAAAAACACAGAATGTTGACATTTTTGCAGATTTATTTAAAAAAAAAAAACTGAAAATATCACATGGTCCTAAGGATTCAGACCCTTTGCTCAGTATTTAGTAGAAGCACCCTTTTGATCTAATACAGCCCTGAGTCTTTTTAGGAAAGATGCAACAAGATTTTCACACCTGAATTTGGGGATCCTCTGCCATTCCTCATTGCAGATCCTCTCCAGTTATGTCAGGTTAGATGGTAAACGTTGGTTGACAGCCATTTTTAAGTCTCTCCAGAAATGCACAATTGATTTTAAGTCAGGGCTCTGGCTGGGCCATCAAGAACAGTCACAGAGTTGTTGTGAAGCCACTCCTTCGTTATTTTAGCTGTGTGCTTAGGGTCATTGTCTTGTTCGAAGGTAAACCTTCGGCAAAGTCTGAGGTCCTGAGCACTCTGGAGAAGGTTTTAGTCCAGGATATCCCTGTACTTGGCCGCTTCATCTTTCCCTCGATTGCAACCAGTCTTCCTGTCCCTGCAGCTGAAAAACACCAACACAGCATGATGCTGCCACCACCATGATTCACTGTTGGGACTGTATTGGACAGTGTGATGAGCAGTGCCTGGTTTTCTCCACACATAACCGCTTAGAATTAAGGCCAAAAAAGTTCTATCTTGGCCTCAACCGACCAGAGAATCTTATTTCTCACCAACTTGGAGTCCTTCAGGTGTTTTTTAGCAAACTCGACTGGTGGCGGGCTGCAGTGATGGGTGACTTTCTACAACTTCCTTCCCATCTCCCGACTGCATATCTGGAGCTCAGCCACAGTGATCTTTAAGTTCTTCTTTACCTCTCTCACCAAGGCTCTCTCCCCGATAGCTCAGTTTGGCCGGGTGGCCAGCTCTAGGAAGGGTTCTGGTCCCAAACGTCTTCCATTTAAGGAAAGGAGGCCACTGTGCTCTTGGGAACCTAAAGTGCAGCAGAAATTTTTTTTGTAACCTTGACCAGATCTGTGCCTTGCCACAATTCTGTCTCTGAGCTCTTCAGGCAGTTCCTTTGACCACATGATTCTCATTTGCTCTGACAAGCACTGTGAGCTGTAAGGTCTTATATAAACAGGTGTGTGGCTTTCCTAATCAAGTCCAATCAGTATAATCAAACACAGCTGGACTCAAATGAAGGTGTAGAACCATCTCAAGGATGATCAGAAGAAATGGACAGCACCTGAGTTAAATATATGAGTGTCACAGCAAAGGGTCTGAATACTTAGGACCATGTGATATTTCAGTTTTTCTTTTTTAATAAATCTGCAAAAATGTCAACAATTCTGTGTTTTTCTGGGTCAATAGGGGTGCGTGTGTACATCATGAGAAAAAAATAAACTTAAAATGATTTAGCAAGGCGCAATATAACAAAGAGTGAAAAATTTAAGGGGGTCTGAATACTTTCCGTACCTACTGGATATATATAGTCTTTCAATACACACTGTTCTTATCGTTGAAGATGTTTTGAAGGATCTTAGTCTCCATTTCCTTGCTGTTCATCCAAAGCTCTTCCCGATTTTTGCCTTCTCTCCAGAAATCCAGAGCCACTTCAGCAATCACATTCCCACCTGCATTACTATAAACAAACAGATAAACAGCTTATAATTAGTTGTGTCACTCGTTATAGGGACAGTAGAGGCATTTAATTACCACTGTGTTTTAATTTTATAGAGCTAATATGTTGAATACAACTGCATTTTCAGAAATCCCAAAAAAAAAAACTTGAGTTTTTGAGGGCTTTACCTAAGAAAAATGAAGATTGCATTGTGGAATGACACTCTATCGACACGGGCATTGTAGTCTAGAAAAGGTTTTATGACATCGATCAGCTGTGGTTGCATCTTGTCCATTTCATCAAATATGAACATGGAGCGGGGAAAACTTGATACATTTCCATGAATCCACTGTTTTAGCTGTGCCTGAATATACAGAACATGCAAATCCCAGTTAGAGGAATGACTTCTGATATGTACAACATTCTCAGTCATTTTACAAAAAATGTGCATTATTTTTTATTTTTGTATTACAATTTTAAATATATTATTTACTATGTTTTTAATGCAGTAATGAATACTGCATGGGCAAAATATGCCATCAGGTTACCATAAATTAAATGCAATTTCATTATTATTTCAAGTGATAATACGTAATCTGTAAATGACCCAAGTCCCCACCTGTCCAGACAACTCTGAGTACATGAGTCATGTGGGCATTACATTATTAGGCTGATCAGTTGTTATAAATGATTGCTATGAGTCTTAGGCCAAAGCTAAAAACGCAACAAATTATTTACTTACACTGTATAAGTCTAACTTTGTTCTGTGTGGGAAATGATGCTCAGATATATACGTGTGAATATGCTTGCTCTGGATCCCTTTTTTGTACACATTTCTTGCAATGATTTTAGCAACATGATTTTTCCCAACTCCTGTAGTCCCATGGAAAGAGAGGACCAGCGGTTTGTTTGGGTTGCTGTCAGTTATAAATGATGTTACAGCTTTCAGTACAACGTCAGACACAATGTGCTGCCCAAAGAGAGAGTCTCTTAAATCTTTCTCCAAACCTGCAAGATATGTGAAGTCAACAAAATAACACTTTCTGAGGTTTTCTGACACGTGACAAATTATATCGTGAAAAAAACCTCTAAAATAGTGTTGATATAGCATAGGCCTAAACATATGGAAGCATATAGTGAAATTCAATTTAAAATACAATATGCAATATTCAAAATGGCAATGTATTTCTGTATTTACATTTACATTTTCCATTACCCATACGTGCAAAGTTAGGGGGAAAATGAAAATTAAATTATATAATTTTCATTTGCCGTTTCCAACAGTAGTCTTAATATGTACGTTGAATGCAAATTTATAAGTTGCAAAATGAAAATGTATAACACAAATTGATTTGATATGTGTAACATGTCCAAGCAGAAATGGTAGCAACATGATCATTTAAATGCTATTTGTCCTAAATGCATTTAGACTAACAGTTAGAACACTCAGGATTGCATTTTCATCATGACGCCGAGGGATATTTGTAGCAAAATTCAGTGCGGCTTTGAAAATGCATTCCGAGCTGACCGAGCATTTGACAGGGTATGCCAGCCACAATCTCATCCATATTGCTATAAAATACAGCATTCTGTGTAGAATTCAAATAGCTCCGATACATTTTGTGGTCTGCGCCGACTCGCGCGTGCTATCGTGTCTCTGGACCGGAGCAGAGTGTGTGCGCGGTGCGGTGGCTAGCGTGACACAGCGCAAAACCAGACTTCTTCTTTTCCTCAATGGAAAGCATATTTACACTGTTTGAATCGTTCCCTGTCCCCTATATAGTGCACTACGTGCTATTTACTGTACAGACAATACTAATTCTGAAGTGACCGATTTCAGCCGCGGCTTCAGCGTCTACTTTATAGTGTAGGGGGCGGGCGCTTCGGATTCTAGAGAGCATTTGATTGGACAGAAAGTTTGATGAGCAGCTGAAGTAAGATGCGACGTCAAAAAAGAAAATCGTTGAGCCGTTTGGGCGGAAGTGAGGAACTGCAAGCTTTGAATGCTTATATCTTCTAAATGCGAATTTTGTCACAGTTTTGGAGCACACTGCCTTATAGATAACCTTAAGACTAACATACTGATACTAGCACCCAAAAAACTTGAATTTTGATTTCATGGGGACTTGCATATGAAATAGAAATACAGAAATACATTGCCATTTTGAATATTGCATTGCCATTGAATTTCGCTACCTATACGCTTCCATATATACAAGGGTAATTTTATTATAACGTTAGGCCTAACTAAATTGCTGTAATTCAGAAAGGGAATTATCACGAAGAAGCAACACTGGAGTCTCGTTTAATTTCTGTTGCTCTTTCTTTCATTAATGCAGTTTTTATTGGGTAAACACTTTACTTTGAAAGAAGATAGCCTATGTGGTACTAGTGTCGTGGTGCTATCAACTTCATAACCATAGTTTGGGGGGAAATAAGTTTAACGCTGTCGTATGTAGTATGAAGGATAAAAACGTTATCCTTTTTATGAAAAAAAAAAAAGTTATATGGAAAGTTATACGATAAGCGAAAACACGCTGTTGGAAACAAAGGAAAATGTTGACATATGATGAGCCATAAACTCATAAATCTATCGTCAAAACATACGATATGTTATTTCACCGTTTTACTCACGTTTAAAGTCAAAAGGCAGCAAATCGTCCCGTTGAAAAAATTTGTAAACCACAGATACAGCAGCCGCGAAAACATCCAGAACACCTGAAGATAGTGTTATATTAGACACCAGCAATACAACTATTAACAAATGCACTTTCATTGTGAAAGCGAATCATCTATAGGCTTCTTTCAGTCACGGTTTCGGTTTTGGAAGGAACTCGGAGGGGAACTGACGCCCCTTCAGCAAATATTTAGTTCCCTTTACGCTTTGCGTACTAACTACAAGAAAGAAAACACGCTTTTCTTGGTTTCCCAGTCTTCGGTATGTTGACATCAAACTCAACATGACCACTAAAGAAAGTTTTTTTGTTGTTGTTTTTTTTTTTGCATCAGGTTACAAAATGTGTAATGACTTTAATAACAGAGAGCGATGCCAAAACCTTCCTCATCATGATCATGTGGTTCTCTGCCAAGAGGATAATCCCAGAGGTTTTTATAGAGGAAAATTAATAGGTAGGCCTATGCAATATCAAAAATTAATAATATTAATTTTATTATAACATTTAACTATAAAAAATTGTAATGACGTTTCATACGTGTGGTGTTTTTAACTCTTTTACAGAACTCACTCCATACACTTTATTCTTGTTCTTCGCATTACTCAACACCATTTCCCACTAGAGCCCCCACTGGTGCAGTTCCATGTATCCAATTCCATGTATTAATAGTAAGCAATTACTAAAGTATAGTATAGTATAGTAACTAAACATCAAGTATTGTATACTTCTCAACACAACAATATGTAGATAAACAAGTGTGTAATAAGTGTGTAAATAAATGCCATACTAATAAACAAATATAAGGTATAAAGATAAATATGTCCATAAATCCAAAATTAGAATCTTGAAATATTTCAAATATAATACAAATATTTCTCTGTTTTTAAGTATTTTATGTTTGGCTAAGTTCACACTGTCAGTTTTGCATTTTCTTTTCAAGGCACGAGTCTTGAAATGTCCTGTTCACGCACAGCGTCTCGAATGCTGTCTGTATGAATGTGCAACGGGTGTCAAGTCCATATTCCTTAACAATAACCATAGCAACAGTGACCAAGTAATATCAAAGATGGCGACGTCCATAAAACTGAAAATCGTATTGCTTTCGGACACGACATGAGTCCAATCGAGCAGCGAGTTCATCCATTAAATCTTCATTAACCAAAACGGATCTTTTATATTTGGGGTAGGAGGAGCATGAGGTATTTGAGTCGCACACAGAACACAAAACCGAATGGAGTTTTCTCTATTTCTGTAAGTTACCAAAACCACACATGAAAACACACAGACACTGTAGACGCACGTTTGTGTCGCAGGGTGGCTCTTTGTCGCACTGTGTGACGTGACAGACAACTAGTTATCCAGTCCTGTTCCAATCACACAGCGCAGGTTTTCAGAGAATGTGGTTGTGAGTCCTGAAAAATTAGGCCCCGTTCACACAGCAGCAGAATATGGTTGTCAGTCCTGTATTTGAGTCCTTAATACGGCTACGTTCACACACGGTTATTTACGGGTGTGACAACCGCATTCTGTAACCGAACTCACACTTGTAAATTTTCAGGACTCACAACTGCATTCTCGGAACACACGCGCTGTGTGAACGGAACAGGACTGGACAACTTGTTGTCTGTCACGTCATACACTGAGAGAAAGCCGCTCTGCCGCATAAACACGCGTCTAACATGTGCTGCGTGTTTTAATTTGTGGTTTCGGTAACTTACAGTGTCAGAGAAATGAGCTGCATGTCATCTGAAAGTTTTAGATCCAATCAGTTTTCCACCGGAGCCGCTCCCGTCAGTTTTGTGTTCTGCGCACGACTCAATGCTCCGCTGTCTACCCAAATAAAAGCTGTCGGTTAATGAAGATTTGAAGGAAGAACTCGCAGCTCGATTGGACTCTTGTCATGTCAGAACTCAGAAGTGATAAAACTTTCAGTATTATTGACGTCGCGATCTTTGATTTTACTTTTGTCACTTATGGTTACTGGTAAAGAAATTAGGGCTTGACTCCCATTGCACGTTCATACAGACAGCATTCCAAATGATGTAAGCTGCTGTGTGAACAGGACATTTCGAGACTCACACCTGTAAGTAAATGCGGTTGTCAGTCCCAAAAACTGACAGTGTGAATGTAGCCTTACAGATTTGATTTCGGTTATAAAATGTGGTTGTCAAACCCGTAAATAACCGAACTGTGTGTGAACGTAACCGTATTAAGGACTCAAATACAGGACTGAAAACCGTATTCTGTTGCTGTGTGAATGTGGCCTTTTTTATGTACGGGGGATTGCTCACGTCGCTCAGCAACTGTGACAGCTGCCGTTGATGACCGGCAGTAACGTTTGACCTTTTTTGAAAGTTGTCTGTCCACTTCCTTAGACTCGGAGGTAGCGCCTCAGCTACCGCCCCGAGGGGCCTTCTGAAATTTGAGTCATCCACTCAACCTTCATGCACATTCTCTGAGTTAGAGCTCCTCTCGCTGAGGCGTCGAGTGGCTTCACTCCTTAACTCCACTCTGCAGTTTCGATAGGTGGTCAGGCCCACTTGGACCTCCCTTTTACACTGCCCTTATGGTCGAACCAGTGAATCGCCCCTCTGTGGAGTGGGCTTGAGTACACTGCTTTCCCTGAGGTATGAGTGAGATGCGTTTCTGCGGAGACCCTTCCTGAGTGCTTCGGCTATGAGGAGCGGTAGCTCTTTATGCATGAATGGGTTATTGGGTCCCGTTGTTTCTTCAGGTTCTTTCGAGTCTGGGTAAACAGGACCCATGCTCTCCATCGAGACAGAGAGCATAGGACTAAGTTTGGCTGTAACAGTGGACGGTCTCTCATCGGGCCCTGCTAGACTACCCCGTCTAGTCTAGCACTGCCTTGTGGTTGAGTTTGGAAGTGCTCCCCTTACTGCGAGGGCTAGCTTTGAGCCTATCGCTCCCAGCTTGAGCTATGAGTGTCCACCTCAGCCTGAGAGCCAAGAGCGCCTCTCCTGAGAACTCCATATGCAACCATACCGAGTTGTTAGGCCCATCCCTGTCGCCTCCTTGGTCTCTGCCAATAGTTGCCTCTATGGTGGGACCCTGTTACTCCCTGTTGGAATGTGTGATCCCCTTCTAAGCTGGATTCCATTTCTGATGTCCCATTTGCAGTCAATCTGCCGCACAACCATGTCAGGGGGTCAGGCCTTTCTCTGCCCTCCCCCTTAGGCTGCTCTCATGGTGAGCTCGGCAGTGCTCTCCTCACTCCAAAGGGTCGCCCATGAGCACACTGCTCCCTCCTGAGCATTTGGAGTTTCCCTCTCATCCTGAGAGTTGAGTTCTCCGGTCCCCAGAGCTCCGTGAGGCAGCAACACCAGGTTGTTAGGCCCCTTTTTCTGCCTCCCTTATATGCTTCTCTTATGGTTTGTTAAGCTTGTAGTGCTCCCCTCACTCTAGAGGGTTATTTATGAGCACACTGCTCCTAAGTCGAGCGTTTGTATCCCTCTCGCAGTTTGAGAGTTGGGTGCTACGCTACTTCAAGTTATGTATGAGCCTAATGCTCTGGAGCCTGTCCTGTGACTATTATGGTTGAGTTGGCGATGCTCCCCTTATATGGAGGGTTTTTCTATGAGGTATGCCATTTCCAATCCGCATGCGCTCTGAGCACACAAGACTCCCGCTGAATTAAGTAACTGCTCCCTTGAGCGTGCCACAGTCACATAGGCTTCTTAGGCCTGTCTAGAAACAGCCTCAATGATTCCTTAGCAATGGTGATTCTAGAAATCCATGTTATGGTAAGTGCACACGCTGAGCTACTGTGCACTTTCTAAAATCCACATTGTAGTGAGTGTGCATGCTAAGCATCCTGTGCACATTTCTAAAATCCTGTATGGTATGGGTTACGCGCTGCCATCCTCATACCCTTTCTCTGAGTTGGCTCAGGCCTCCGGTTTTCACCTTGGACCCCACTCTACTTCTCAACCCTTAATGATACCTTTCCTGGGCAGGGTGTTTGCTACCAAGGACAGTCAGGTCAGTTCCTTTGAGCAAACTCATGCAGAGCTGGCGGTAGCACCCTGGGTGACAGACCAGGGTCTAGTTTATCACTCTAGACCAGGAGTAGCGAATGTCGGTCCTGGAGAGCCGCAGCCTAGGCTTGCCGCGATAGATGGTGCTGACAGTGATACCGGTGTTAAGCCGCAACACCGGTTATGTCACTTGCCCACCGCGGCACTGACCCCCACCGTCATTTAGATTTTTTTTTATAGTAATAATTTAGTTCAGTAAAAGAACAGGCACTACAATTAAAAACTGAACGCGGATGTTCAATGCAGCGTGCCGAACGACAGTCGTATCACAGATCAGATTTCATTTCTCCAGGGAGGAGAGTGAGTCGAGCTGACAGACAAGAAGAGTGAGTCGAGGTGAGATAACAACAAGACGCGGCAGAGGATGTAGTTTCGAAACGAGATGCAAAAGACGACTGTCCTGTTTGGCACTATTGGATATTTTTGAAAAAGCTGTGGGACCCTTTGGCAGTTTATTCTAAGGTGATTTTTGGAAGTTTTTTGTAAACATCGTTTTTATTTAATGTGGTTACAAATGTGCTTGATTTTTACTTTATTTAAACTTTGTGTCATTTTATTTATTTTATTTGACATCAAAGTGAATGCCATGCCTCCAAGCTTTCTTACTAGTTTTGCTAATAAACGTCCTACGTTTCTTATTTATTTAGTTATATATTAAACATGTTTACTTATTTCCAGTTTTGTATACCTACTAAACTTTATGTAAGTTATTTGTTATTTTAATATTAGGCATAGCCTGCCCTATAGCATGGTGTATTTGTGTTTGTTTTGTTAATAAAAGTTCTGTTTTTTATATATACGCTAAAGTGAGTTTGAGTTTGTATTTTGTTGTTGCATTCAAGCAAGTGACGCCTAACTGCCATTAAGTCGAAGTGAAAGTAAAATGAGCACGGCGCTTTTAAGCTATTTAAAAGCGAAGGAAAGCGAGAAAAAGAGGGAAAATTAAAACAAACTAAAAACAAACAATTGCTTTAATTGCCACTATTTGAAAGTGAAAGTAAAATACACACGCCACTTTTACAAGCTATTTAAAAGCGAAGTAAAGCGAGGAAAAGATGGAATGCCCCCGCCCCCACGGTGATACCGGTGTTGTCAACACGATTAAACACCGGTGGGAAATTTTTCCCACAGCAAACCCTACCGCAGCCCTGTAGAGTTTTGCTTCAAACCTAATCAAACACACCTGAACAAGCTAATAAAGGTCTGAACAGTTACTAGGAAGCTACAGGCAGGTGTGTTTGATTAGGGTTGAAGCAAAACTCTGCAGGGTGCGGCTCTCCAGGACCGGAGTTCGCCACCCTGGTCTAGACGCTTGGCCGTATCATCTTGAAGGTATCTCTTGTTCTGATTCCAAGCAGTCGAGCTCTGCCCTGGGTTAAGGCATTCCAAGCCAGCGCTAACAGGTAAAGTTATTGGGTATGCAGCTCAGGCCTTTGGCTGAAGGGGATAATGTCACTGACAGCCATCAAGGCGTCCTAGGGACAACTCCCATGGCTATGGTGGAGTTGGTATTTAGTGCTTGCCTTGGTGCTTGGCATGCACTCTTCTCAGCATGGCAGCGTGGGTATACCTTTCCCCATAGCGACCGATAGAGGACGCAGTTTGAAGTTCCCTCGGAAGGGAATGTCTCAGGTTACATACTGAACCATGGTTCCCTAAGAAGGGAACGAGACACTGCATCCTCTAAAAGCTTCTCCATGGATGCAAGCTTAGCGAAGAAGATCTTAAAAGAAGAAGGCGAAATGAATCGCATTTCCCTGTGCCCTTTTATACTGTGATTGTGCAGGGTAATGACTTCTTAGGCTGACGCCGGCCAATGTTATTGTCGTGTTTAGATGTATGCTTCAGACACCTGTCACGCTGAAGGCGTTTCCCATAGCGACCCATAACCCTAAATTTGTCAATTCGTCGATCAGTTAGTTGTACATTCGACACATAAGGATTTATAGGTATTATTTTACTGGGTCACATCAGTATTTCATAAAAGGGTCTAATGACTGCCCTATTGTTGACAGAAGTTCATCCATCCGAGTGATGTGATTATAAGAGATATGGCATTAATATTAGCAGAGATTTACAGATTCAAACACAAAAAAAATCCTTTCTCTCTCTCTTGTTCACTTAGCTCTTTTATGGTATTTCATTATACTAACAAACATTTAAGATGCTTTATAATCATGGCTTTTTGTCATTACAAAAAACACTAGAAGGTCTAAGTTACTTCCAAAATCAGGTAAGAATAAAAAAATGTGAATTTAAAAGCTAAACAGACTGGACATAGGTCTAGATTAAAATGTTTAATATAATAGTGACTCCAATCCAGACTCCATAGCAGTGTAACTCATCAAGACTGAAATATTAATAAGTTAATACAAAGGAGAGATTAAGGTCATATATAATTTCTGTGCAACTGTGTGTTAACCTGTTGAGTAGTACAGTCCCAAATATGGGATTTAGAACGTTTGGTGACGTCACATAAATGCCAAATTCAAACTGTGTTCGCGCTTGGGCGGGCGCTGAGACACCGCTGCCTTGTCATATAATCACAACTAGCAGTGTTTTTAACCACATAATGTTATTTTAGGTTTCAGACATATTAAATACACATAAGTACAAGAAAACAAACATTTCAGAGTGTGAAAGGGGCTACACACTGATGTTATGGAAGCAGCAGCATAACATCCATTCAAAATAATTTGCCAACGTGTTATTTTATAGTGCTGGGCGGTGTACCGGTTCATACCGAATACCGGTGTTTATTTTTGTTATGATATGAATTTTTAAAATACCGCAATACAACAATATAGTATGTCGCTTAAACAACGTTCGGAATGCGACACTGTTTGAAAGGGGTCCTTTTTCACTGTTGCACTGTGGTGAGGGAAAAGCTGTATGTGTTACTAAGCGTGAAAGTTCGAAACTAAAGCTGTAAAACTAATAGAACATGATGACACAGAACTCATCCACAATATCCACATTGAACGCCACAAATATCCACCGCCCCCTGCAATCAGCTTTCTCCAGCCCCCTGAGTCTCAAAACTCACGCGACTTATGGAGCGCGACTTTAGCACTAGATTTAGCAACTTTCAGATCCTTTTAGCGGCTTTTTTCCATAGAATATTCATTCTGACAAACCTAGTGACTTTTTTGGATTAACCTTAGCTATGGTTCAGTTGGAATATTTTGCCAGTGCTGTCCCGCGAACGAGAGGTTTGACTTTCCCGGAGAAGTGTCACCTCTCTCGGCGTCTGTTCTGTGCAGTGAGCGGCAGAGAAGCGGCGCATTCAGTTGGCCGCACCGCAGCCGACTCGTCAATAAATGAGTACAAAACAGCGTTTCCTAGCACCTGTCGCTTACTGATTGTTTGGAATTATAAATATGAGCGTAGTTCGTCTGTTAATATCACATGCACTTTTTTGTTTGTTGTTTTTTTTTATTTGTTACTCAGACGCAGGCAGTGCGCTGCATGAGACAAAAAAGTAATCTAGCCAAAACAACACATAGCCGCTCTTTAGTGTAGATGCATGTTGATTTTATCAGACGATGCCGCGATTATAAGAGAGTGACTCCTGGTTAACATGTATTAAAAGGGGTCGTGTTTAGTCACTATTTAGTGTGGTATTTTTTGACAATATTGACTCATCATGACAGTAAAATAGGGCATTCTAAGTCAATATACTGCAGTATTTCCTCTCAATCAGTAGAAAATATGGTTAACACCCGGTCATGCATGAAAAAAAAAATACCGTCATGTACCGTGAAACCGGTATAATTTGAAAAATACCGTGATATAAATTTGTGGTCATACCGCCCAGCACTAGTTTTTATCAATGTCAGATTAAACATAGTGTAAGTAACTATAAAGTTCACTCTATTCTTCTCCCAGTTCACCGGCCACTTACTTGCATGTATTTCGGGAGAAACTGATACATACGCTCTGTAAATCTGACTGACAGGACTCTCTGAACTGCAGTGCAAGCAAACATGGCGGCGCCCATCTCACATTATAGATCACGATCAAGATCGATTTAAAGGACCAAACACTCATTAACACATATTTGTGAATCGGGAATATCAGATATTTCATAATATAGTAAGCATGTTTGTGAATATTTTGAATAAAAAGGGAAAAACAAAATAAAAGCGATCCATCTGTCATACAGTGTTATTGTGGCCACAGTGTGTCATGTGACAAACGTTCTAAAATAGCAGCCGCCTAAAAAAAACTCACTCTGTATCCATGAGAGCAGCCTAAGGGGGAGGGCAGAGAAAGGCCTGACCCCCTGACATGGTTGTGCGGCAGATTGACTGCAAATGGGACATCAGAAATGGAATCCAGCTTAGAAGGGGATCACACATTCCAAGCCTTCGAGCTCTGCCCTGGGTTCAGGCATTCCAAGCCCAGCGCTTAACAGGTAAGTTATTGGGGTATGCAGCTCAGGCCTTTGGCTGAAGGTGATAATGTCACTGACAGGCATCAAGACGTCCTAGGGACAACTCCCTTAGCTTTGGTGGAGTTGGTATTTAGTGCTTGCCTTGGTGCTTGGCATGCACTCTTCTCAGCATGGCAGCGTGGGTATACCTTTCCCCATAGCGACCGATAGAGGACGCAGTTTGAAGTTCCCTCGGAAGGGAATGTCTCAGGTTACGTATGTAACCATGGTTCCCTGAGAAGGGAACGAGACACTGCGTTCTCTAGAAGCCTCGCCATGGATGCAAGCTTCAGACGAAGAAGCGAATGACGCATTTTCCCTGTGCCCTTTTATACTGTGGTCGTGCCAGTAATGACTTCTTAGGCTGACGCCGGCCAATGTTATTGTCGTGTTTAGATGTATGCTTCAGACACCTGTCACGCTGAAGGCGTTTCCCATAGTGACCCATAACCCTAAATTTGTCAATTTGTCGATCAGTTAGTTGTACATTCGACACATAAGGATTTATAGGTATTATTTTACTGGGTCACATCAGTATTTCATAAAAGGGTCTAATGACTGCCCTATTGTTGACAGAAGTTCATCCATCCGAGTGATGTGATTATAAGAGATATGGCATTAATATTAGCAGAGATTTACAGATTCAAACACAAAAAAAATCCTTTCTCTCTCTCTTGTTCACTTAGCTCTTTTATGGTATTTCATTATACTAACAAACATTTAAGATGCTTTATAATCATGGCTTTTTGTCATTACAAAAAAACACTAGAAGGTCTAAGTTACTTCCAAAATCAGGTAAGAATAAAAAAATGTGAATTTAAAAGCTAAACAGACTGGACATAGGTCTAGATTAAAATGTTTAATATAATAGTGACTCCAATCCAGACTCCATAGAAGTGTAACTCATCAAGACTGAAATATTAATAAGTTAATACAAAGGAGAGATTAAGGTCATATATAATTTCTGTGCAACTGTGTGTTAACCTGTTGAGTAGTACAGTCCCAAATATGGGATTTAACTGACAAATTCAAACTGTGGTTTCGCGCTTTGGCTGGCGCTGAGACACCGCTGCACTTGTCATATAATCACAACTATGCAGTGTTTTTAACCACATAATGTTTATTTTAGGTTTCAGACATTTAAATACACATAAGTACAAGTAAAACAATACATTTAGAGTTCGTAAAATACACACGGATGTTTATGGAAGCAACAGTAACAATCCATTCAAATATAATTTGCCAACGTGTTTTATAGTGCTGGGTGGTATACCGGTTCATACCGAATACCGGTGTTTATTTTTGTTATGATATGAATTTTTAAAATACCGCAATACTGGTGTATGTCGCTTAAACAACGTTCGGAATGCGACACTGTTTGAAAGGGGTCCCTTTTCATTGTTGCACTGTGGTGAGGGAACAGCTGTATGTGTTAGTTCCGAAACTGAAGCTGTAGAACTCATAGAACGTGATGACACAGACGAACTCATCCACAATATCCACACTGACCCCCACAAATATCCACCTCCCCCTGCCAGAGCGCGACTTTAGCACTAGATTTAGCTTTAACGTTCAGACCCTTTTAGCGGCTTTTTTCCATAGAATATTCATACTGACAAACCTAGCGACTTTTTTGGATAAACCTTAGCTATGGTTCAGTTGGAAGATTTCGCCAGTGCTGTACTGCGACGCGAGTCTGACTTTCCCGGAGAAGTGCCACCTCTCTCAGCGTCTGTTCTGTGCAGCGAGCGGCAGAGAAGCAGCGAATTCAGTTGGCCGCACCGCAGCCGACTCGTCAATAAATGAGTACAAAACAAAGTTTCCTAGCACCTGTCGCTCACTGATTATTAGGAATTATAAATATGAGCGTAGTTCATATCACATGCACTTTTTAGTTTGTTGTTTTTTTTGTTTGTTACTCAGACACAGGCAGAGCGCTGCATGAGACAAAAAAAGGAATATAGCCAAAACAACCGCATAGCCACTCTTTAGTGTAGATGCATGTTGATTTTATCAGACGATGCCGTGATTATAAATGAGAGTGACTCCTGGTGAACATGTATTAAAAGGGGTCGTGTTTAGTCACTATTAATGTGGAATTCTTTTACAATATTCACTCATGACAGTAAAATAGAGCATTCTAAGTCAATATACTGCAGTATTTCCTCTCAATCAGTAGAAAAGATGGTTAACACCCGGTCATGCATGAAAAAAAAATACCGTCATGTACCGTGAAACCGGTATAATTTAGAAAAATACGTGATATAAATTTTGGTCATTAACGACCCGCATAGGGTTTTATCAATGTCAGATACACATAGTGTAAGTAACTATAAAGTTCACTCAATTCTTCTCCCAGTTCACCAGCCACTTACTTGCATGTATTTCGGGAGAAACTGATACATAGGCTCTGTAAATCTGACTGACAGGACTCTCTGAACTGCAGCACGAACAAACATGGCGGCGCCCATCTCACATTATAGATCACGATCAAGATCGATTTAAAGGACCAAACACTCATTAACACATATTTGTGAATCGGAATATCAGATAGTTGATGGTATGGTAAGCAAGTTTATGAATAATTTGAATAAAAAAGGAAAAACAAAATAAAAGCGATCCATCTGTCATACCGTGTTATTGTGGCCACGGTGTGTCATGTGACAAACGTTCTAAAAGAGCAGCCGCCTAAAAAAACTCACTCTGGGGGGACCCCTAGAATATTTTAAACTCACCAGTGAAAGGGTTAAAAAGTTATAATAATAAACTGGACAACAAGTGCTGCTAAAGTTGTTCATCTGTTAATTGACATACAGCACCAACTTCTGTCTGACAGACTTGCAGCCTTTAGCAGAAAAGATTCTCTCTTTTTCAGGAAAGAAGGGCATGTCTCTGGCTACTTTATCTGCCAGATCATAGTTTGGTTTGATATTCAGATGGCCCATCTCAGCCATGACACACTGACGCACATGCTTCAGCATTAGAGGCAGGAAAGGAACATAGTGATCAACCAGATCCTCATCTATCACCTTTCTGTTCATCCAAAGCTCTTCCCGACATATGCCTTCCCTCCAGAAATTCAGAGCCTCTTCAGCAATCACATTCCCACCTGCATTACTATAAACAAACAGATAAACAGCTTATAATTAGTTGTGTCACTCGTTATAGGGACAGTAGAGGCATTTAATTACCACTGTGTTTTAATTTTATAGAGCTAATATGTTGACTACAACTGTAGCCTATTTGTGGAAATCTGAAAATCAAACTTGAGGGCTTTACCTAAGAAAAATGAAGATTGCATTGCAGAATGACACTCCATGTACATTGGCATTGTAGTTTAGAAAAGGTTTTATGACATCGATCAGCTGTGGTTGCATCTTGTCCATTTCATCAAATATGAACATGGAGCGGGGAAAGCGTGAAACACTTTTATAAATCCCTTGCTTTAACTGTGCCTGAATATACAGAACATGCAAATCACTGTTTGAGAAATGAATTATGTGTAACGCTCCCACAAAATGTGGATTATTTTTACTTTTATATTATCATTTTGAATATTTGATTTTACTATGTTTAATATCAGGTAAAAAAATGCTGTCATAGTTCACCCAAAAATTTTAATTTGCTGACAGTTTACTCACCCTTAGGTCATCAATAGAGTTTGTTTCTTTTTCGGAAAAGATTTGTAGAAATGGAGCATTATGTCACCAATTGTTCACCAATGCAATCACCACAGCTTATAAAAACATCACAGTAATCCACAAGAATCCAGTTCATCAGTTAATGTCTTGTGAAATAAAAAGCTAAATGTTTATATAACAAATTGAATCATTAAGTCATCTTATCATTCTTGAGTTAAAAAGTTTGTCTATCAAGCACGGTTTACAAGCAAAACAGTTCTAAACAAATACAGTGGGTACGGAAAGTATTCAGACCCCCTTAAATTTTTCACTCTTTGTTATATTGCAGCCATTTGCTAAAATCGTTTGTTAATTTTTTTTCCTCATTAATGTACTCAGAGCACCCCATATTGACAGAAAAAAACACAGAATTGTTGACATTTTGCAAATTTATTAAAAAAGAAAAAACTGAAATATCACATGCTCCTAAGTATTCAGACCCTTTGCTGTGACACTCATATATTAACTCAGGTGCTGTCCATTTCTTCTGATATTCTTTGAGATGGTTCTACACCTTCATTTTTGTCCAGCTGTGTTTGATTATACTGATTGGACTTGATTAGGAAAGCCACACACCTGTCTATATAAGACCTTACAGCTCACAGTGCATGTCAGAGCAAATGAGAATCATGAGGTCAAAGGAACTGCCTGAAGAGCTCAGAGACAGAATTGTGGCAAGGCACAGATCTGGCCAAGGTTACAAAAAAATTTCTGCTGCACTTAAGGTTCCTAAGAGCACAGTGGCCTCCATTCCTTAAATGGAAGATGTTTGGGACGAACAGAACCCTTCCTAGGAGGGCCGTCCGGCCAAACTGAGCTATCGGGGGAGAAAAACCTTGGTGAGAGAGGTAAAGAAGAACCCAAAGATCACTGTGGCTGAGCTCCAGAGATGCAGTCGGGAGATGGGAGAAAGTTGTAGAAAGTCAACCATCACTGCAGCCCTCCACCAGTCGGGGCTTTATGGCAGAGTGGCCCGACGGAAGCCTCTCCTCAGTGCAAGACACACGAAAGCCCGCATGGAGTTAGCTAAAAAAACAAGAGAGGGAAAGTGAATGCGGCCAAGTACAGGGATATCCTGGACGAAAACCTTCTCCAGAGTGCTCAGGACCTCAGACTGGGCCGAAGGTTTACCTTCCAACAAGGCAATGACCCTAAGCACACAGCTAAAATAACGAAGGGAGTGGCTTCACAACAACTCTGTTACTGTTCTTGAATGGCCCAGCCAGAACCCTGACTTAAACCCAATTGAGCATCTCTGGAGAAACCTAAAAATGGCTGTCCACCAATGTTTACCATCCAACCTGGCAGAACTGGAGAGGATCTGATATGGCTTTCAGTGAAGTGTGGCAAACCGGGATGCAGTAGCATCTAACATCCAGGTGTGAAAAATTGTTGCACAACTGACTTCCAAAAAAGACTCATGGCTGTATTAGATCAAAAGGGTGCTTTTACTAAATACTGAGCAAAGGGTCTGACTACTTAGGACCATGTGATATTTCAGTATTTATCTGTAACAATTCGGTTTTTCTAGATCAAGACTGGCGGGATGTGTGTACTAGTATGAGCGGGACCCTCTTCTCCCCCCCCTTTCATTACACCCTAATCCAATTATAATTCATATGATGTAGCAACGACGTCATGGTTGCAATATAACAGAGTGAAAAATTTAAGGGGGTGAATACTTTCCGTACCCACTGTATGTTGGTGGATTTTGATGTAAGAGGACAACAGGGGATGGACTTTTTCTATGGAGGAAGTATTATTATGGATTGGTATTTTGGCCAATCTCTTTAAAGTTAAAACTTTAGCTTTTCACTTCACAAGTCATTAATTGATGGACTGGAGTGGTGTGGATTATTGTGATGCTTTTATCAGCTGTTTAGACTTTCATTCTGACGGCACCCATTCACTGCAGATGATCCACTGGTAAGCAAGTGATGTTATGCTATATTTCTCCAAATCTGTTCTGCTAAAGTAACAAACTTCTCTTGGATGGCCTAAGGGTGAGTAAATGGGTGAGTAAATTTAAAGGTTTGGGTGAACTACTTCTTTAATAGAAATTAAATTCAACTTGATTACTACATCAATTGAGGAAAATACTGAATCTGTAAATGACCCACATTTCTAACTGTCCAGCCAGGGCATTCTCACTTCCAACTCGTCACATAGGATCCCTCTGCGTCACTTTTTAATGCTCAGGATATCCTTTAGCATTGCTTTAAGTTGTTTGCCTTATGCATCAGATCAAGATGGCATGCATTGCATCAAATCACAATGCATGTAATTGTTTGCATATATAAAAGTATAAGTAATTCATACTTTCATAGATATTGGAGCACCTAACCCCACTCCTACCTACTCACTTCTCAACAACATAAAACACTTAACAGGCATAATCACAGGTATTGTTCAATTATTTATTTACAGGTATTAATCCAATGTGTAATTTCATCATGGCGACATTCCCATGCACATTGCGTCTATGTGTGGTGCCACAGGTTTCTCATTGAAAGCAATGAAGTAGCTACCCTGCACATTGAAAAATAAGCATATGGCAAACAACTGAAAGCCACGCTGGGGTACCCTAAGCATTCAAAAGTGACGCTGAGGGATCCTGACCAAGTGTCAATATGTGATAAATTGGTATTGAGAATGCGTTGGCCCAGCCAACTCTGAGTACATGAGTCCTATGGACTATCTTACTGTACATTTTAAAGAACATGATGACCATGATAAAGAAGTAATTATTTGTCTACATGTGATTACTTGAGTCTTAGGCCATGGATTAAAATACCATTTATTTACTTACTTTGTATAAGTCTGACTTTTCTTTGTGTGGGAAATGATGCTCAGATATATACGTGTGAACATGGTGGCTTTCTATCCCATTTTCGTAAATGTTTCTCGCAATGATTTTAGCAACATGATTTTTCCCAACTCCTGTAGTCCCATGGAAAGAGAGGACCAGCGGTTTGTTTGGGTTGCTGTCATTCATAAATGATGTTACAGCTTTCAGTACAACATCAGACACAATGTGCTGCCCAAAGATAGAGTCTCTTAAATCTTTCTCCAAACCTGCAAGATATGTGAAGATATGTGAAGTCAACAAATAGGCCTATCTAAATAAACCAGGAAGCACATTTTAATATTGAAGCATTTTTTACCACACATAATAATAATAATAATAATAAAAAAAAACACAATTAACTGTAGCAAAATAAAATGTTGTGAAATTGTTTTTAAGCAGACAGCTAGTTAAAACAGCTCATGCAGGTTTACTGGTGTTAGCTGGACAAAATTCTCATTGAAAATAAAACAGAGAAGCACAACGACATGACACATTTTGTGAGGGTTTCTGGCACTTTTACCACATGACAGATATTAAAGCTGTTTTTATTGGTAAACGCTTTACTTGAAAGAAGATTTAAATAGTTGTGCTTGTTCTGAGGTTATGCGCTAAACATCCGAGTATGGTCAAACGTTTTACTCACGTTTAGGATCAAAAGGCAGCAAATCGTTCCGGTCAAAAAATGTGTAAAACACATAAGATACGATAGCCGCGAACACTTCCAGAACACCTGAAGATAATGTTATATTAGACACCAGCAATAAAACTATTAACAAATGGCACGCGTTCATTGTAAAAGTGAATCATCCAGGCAACTTTCAATCTCGGTTTCGTTTTTGAAAGAAACTCGGAGGGGAACTGACGGATAAACTGCACTCCTTTAACAAATAATTAGCTCTGACCACAAGAAACAAAACACGCCTTTCTTGTTTTCCCTGTTTAAGACGCGTATGTTCCATAACCTCTAGAGAAACGTGTTCTTTAAAGGTCCCCTGTAGAAACACGCAGCGTTACCAGTGTTGCCAGATTGCATTGAAGATCCCCAGCTCAAAATGAGTAGTAACAACAACAACAAAAATTATATAATATATATGTATATACAGCCCTGTTGAAAAAAACAGCATATGCTGGTTATATGTTTTGACGCTGGGATGCTGGTTTAAGATGGTCCTTTGCTGGTTTAAACTGGTCCTTTGCTGGTTTATGCTGGTCATGTGCTGGCAAAAGACCAGCATAAACCAGCAAAGGACCATCTTAAACCAGCAAAGGACCAGCATCAACCAGCAAAGGACCAGCTTAAAATCAGCAGGACCACTAACCAGCATCAAAAAAAACCCCCCAAGCAAAAGGACCAGCATAAACCAGCATATGACCAGCATAAACCAGCAAAATGACCATCTTAAACCAGCAAAGGACCAGTTTAAACCAGCAAAGGACCAGCTTAAACCAGCAAAGGACCAGCTTAAACCAGCAAAGGACCAGCTTAAACCAGCAAAGGACCAGCTTAAACCAGCAAAGGACCAGTTTAAACCAGCAAAGGACCAGTTTAAACCAGCAATGGACCAGCATAAACCAGCAAAGGACCAGCTTAAACCAGCAAAGGACCGCTTAAACCATCAAAGGACCAGTTTAAACCAGCAAAAAACCAGCACAAACCAGCAAAGTCCCATTTTTTAAACCACTCACAGGACCAGTTTCAACCAGCAAAGGCCCAGTTAAAACCAGCAAAGGACCAGCTTAACCAGCACCGAGGCTGTCAAACATACCTAACCACCATATGCTGTTTTTTTAAACAGGGAGGGCCTGAATTACATTTTGGACTGAATTACAATTCCCCATTTAGGTGGCTCTTATGCGGGGGATTTTTTAATTTGAGGGGGGAGTTTGGGTATTTTTTTTAGACACTACAATCATCCAACCTAAATGTGTTGTCACCCATTTGTGTTTTTCAATTTATAATGTTGTTGAATCATATTTATATTGTGAGGAAGATACTTAAAAAGAACTTTGATTTCAAACTCTGAATTGAATTAATTTTAAAGGGATAGTTCACCCAAAAATGAAAATTAGCCTATGATTTACTCACCCTCAAGGCATCCTAGGCGTGTCTGACATTCCTCTTTAGGACAAACACATTCAGAGTTATATTCAACATTGCTATATTCACGTTCACAACAAGGCCGAGCATATGACGTAGGTGTAACGAAAGGCGCAACGTAAGATCTGGGGAGAAAGTGACGAACGCGGATGCACAGAGGAGAAAGCAAAACAAAACCTGTCACAAACTTATTTAAACATCCCGGGTATTGACACGAATGCACCATTTGAATCAAAACAGATACAATTTACTTGTTCACATGGTTTCCTGTGCCGTAAACAAAACTTGGTTCTCACGAGATTACATGCTTCTCCCCGGAGCTTACTCTCGCAAGACCACTGTCTTCTCCCCGGATTTTACGTTGCGCCATTCGTTACGCCTACGTCACACACTCTGCCTTGTTGTGAACACACTCTGCCTTGTAGCGACTGGAAGCTGGATATTGCAGTTTATAAAGTTTTAAGAATCTACATTTTTGTTAAACTAACGCATAATTTCGCTTCAGAAGGCCTTTATTAACACACCGGAGCCGTATGGAGTAATTTTATGATGGATGGATGCAGTTTTTAGACTTCAAAAACAGGTGCACCATTCACTGCAATTATACAGCTTGGAAGAGACAGGACAATGTCGAATATAACTCCGAATGTGTTCGTCCTAAAGAGGAATGTCAGACACGCCTAGGATGCCCTGAGGGTGAGTAAATCTTTGGCTAATTTTCATTTTTGGGTGAACTATCCCTTTAACTAAAAAAGACAAGTAAGCAGTCAGTAATAAAATAAGAATAAATAAATGACAAGCAATGACACAAACAAATACAATAACAAGATACAAATAAAATTAACTGTGCTTTAAGTTTCGGTAGGTATACTGAATAATTCAGGTACAGAAATCCACAGAAACTGAATAATCTTATTTAACTTTAAATAACACCTGGTATCTTAATTTATAATAAAAACATAGGACAGACAGTAGCAGGTTTATTTAGGTTGCTGTCTCTTTAAGACCTCATGCACGGATCTGTTACACCCAAGTTTTGTTTCTCAACTGTTTACATTCACTTAATAGCCTATAGCTAACAATGTTTAGTATAAATCGACTGTTTACGTGAATACTTATAAAGATGGTCATTTTGACAATTTTGTATGTATTTGGCCGTTTACGCGCAATAAGGCACAACACAACTTAATTCTGTAGTCGCGCGCTCTCAGATGCGGCTCTATGTGCGCGCGCTTTGGGTGTGAGCTCACAGAAAGCAGTCTCACAGTTTAAAATCGTAAGACTCAAAAACACGTGCAAATGAGACATTCCGTCATCTGTCCCAAGTGACTTTCACGCTGAAATATTTACGGTAATTTCCTGCTTCACAAACACGGAAACTGAAACACTCGCCAGTTGTATCAAAACGTAGCCCACATTTTATCAACCTGCCCAACACATTTTTTCCTGGTCTGACCTTACCAAACGCCAATTGTTCGTGAACCCCCATCTGGGCCACACTGGCGTTACTCTATGTGTGGACGTCATTTTAACTGAAACAGGAAGACAGGGCGAGACATATCAAGCAGCCCCGCCCCTTTTTAAAATAGCCAATATCTTCGTTTATATCACAGCCGTTGAGCTCCGTAAAGCCGCATTTGACAGGGTATGCCAGCCACAATCTCATCCATATTGCAATAAAATCAAAATCAATAGCATTCTGTGTAGAATTCAAATAGCTCTGATACATTTTGTGGTCTGCACCGACTCGTGCATGTGATCCGCTCCGTGCTATCGTGTCTCTGTGCAGAGTGTGTGTGCGGTGCGGTGGTCAGCGGTACACAGTGCAAAACCAGACTTCTTTTTTGTTTTTTCCTCATGGAAGCCTATTTACCACTGTGTTGAATCGCTCCGTCCCCTATATGTGCACTAACTTGGCCATTCCCTGTAACAGAAAATACAAGAGTCCTGTGACAATGACCGATTTCAGCCGACACTAAACTTCAGCGTCTACTTTATAGTTTGGGGGGCGGGCTCGTTCGGATGTCTAGAGCGGCAATTGATTGGACGAAAGTGTGATGTGTCGTCAAAAAAAAAAATCGTTGATGCCTTTTGGGGAAGTGACTAACGGAAGCTTTGAATGCTATATCTTCTAAATAGCGAATTTGGTCACTGTTTTGAGCACCCTGCCTATAGATAACCTTAAGACTAACATATTGATACTAACACCCAAAAAACTTTTATTTTGATTTCATGGGGACTTTAAGGTAGGCTACATAGCTATGTGCTTCTTACTATAACCTGGGTGGTAATAATATTGAACATTAGGCCTATGTGCTCTTAAAATATATAAACATTTAATTGAGTTCATCCTGTGTATGAATTATGTGGAACTGTTATTTGTGCCGAAAATTTGAACATTTGATATGGATAAAACTGCTAGAGTTTGTGGAATCGTGATTAACTGTGATGAGTGGCAGCTTTTTTTAATAATTAGAGGGGTTTTTTTGAAAAATTTGATATTGTTTTTTTTTTAAAAATTATACATACAACAGTTTAAAGGTGTGGTTGACTGTTTTTTTTTCTAGGCTTTATTGTGTTTATGGGGTGCAGTCTAACATGTGTTAACGCTTCGTTTTTTTTTAAAACGCATTATTTTTCACATAATTTACTTTTATTCCACACAGCTCTGTCCCTTCTCTCAGAAACAGTCTGATCATTTCCTTCTTTTATGAAGCCCCTCCCTCAGAAATAGGTGATGGGCTCTGATTGGTTTACTAGCCCAGTGTGTTGTGACTGGCTAAACAGTCTCTAGTGCTCATCTAATCGTCCCGCCCCTCACCGGCATGTGCTCTGGTTGTATTGTAAAATGCATGCATCGTTAATTCGCTTCAGTTTTGATCCCATTGAGAAGCGAGGATATATCGAAGAAGGAGTCCTTGCGCAACCACATGTGACTACCCCCGGGCTGGACTCCGCTTTTGTCAACGGTGAAAGCTGATCCGCGATCCACAGCGCAAAGTGTTTGATTTCCTCAGCAATACCCGCACGGACCTTGACGGTACCAAGTGCAACAGCTTAAAGATTGAGTGACAGGTTTTAATTCAATCTAATCTGAAATATTTTACTGAAATTTGCTCATTTTGTGTTCTATGTTGAGAAACAGTCGCCCTTGCTTGTGGTTGTAGTATAACCATCATTTTGTGTTGATTTAAGTTTTTTATAGTGTACCTCTACGAAAATGACCCCCCCAGTTTAATCCTTAAGATATTATTTTATTACGAAAACTTAAATCGTTATCTCGTGAATACTATAAAGGGGGTCATATGATGCGATTTTAAGTTTCCCTTTCTCTTTGGAGTGTTACAAGCTCTTGGTGTATATAGAAGATCTGTAAAGTTGCAAAGACTAGTCTCAAATTCAAAGATATATTCTTTATAAAAGTTATGAGTCAGCCACACCTACTTAAAACGGCTTGTTCTAACACGCCCCACATGTCTACGTCACTATGTGGAAATATAGCATAATGCCGCCCAAATGTGCACAAAGAAAGAAGGCGTGGTTTCAGTAACAGAAGTAGTGTTGATGCAGCCATGTCAGGGAGAAGCTGTGTGTTTTTGTGCGAAAGCAAAAGCACTTTATTTTGGCCTTCCAGAAGTAGATGCATTCAGGAATCTTTAAGATCACTTACAACAGAACATCACACCAGATGTTCGAATTTATGGTAACGCATTTTATGGACAACAGTTTTTTAACCTAGAAGAGTACAAGGCTGGATGTGTAAAAGGGTATTTCTAAAAAAAAAAAAAGGGTAAATTCCAACTTTTTTATGACAATCTGGCGCTTCTGAATCAAATACTGTTTTGTTATTAGTTTAAGTATATTCTATTGACTGTTCAAATGCGGAGTTTTTGTGCAATGCAGAGATCCGTGGGGTGTTTGTGTGAGGGAACAGGGCCTCCTCACAGCGTAACTGCCTGTCAGAAATCATAGCACGTCAGCTGTCTTAACCGCGGCTTGTGTACTGCATCATCACTGTGTCTGTCACGTGACTCTGTTCCCCTTTCGGGCTTGAACTGATGGTAAATCTAACGACATTATTAACTGTCAGAGCAGACTGCGCTTGGCAAAGGAGGGGGCTTTGTAGAAAACTATGTGTTTGAGAGAGGCGGGGCATAGAGGCCCTACAATAATATAAAGTATTTGAAAAATAATGTGTTTTTTTTGAACATTAAAGCATGTCAACATATTCTTTTACACCAAATAATGATCTTTAAAATGCATCATATGCCCTTTTAATTTCTTTATTTTATGTGCAAAATTGTTCATCCATACGCAAAGCTGACTTGAATCTCCTGTTTTCCTATTTTTCTTGTTGAATCTCTCTCTTGTTTCATTCTTGAGGCTTATAAATAACAAAAACAACAACAAAAAACAAATTAAATTTTTTAATGCATTATGGTTATATTCAATTAAGTTAAATTCAAGTTTATTTGTATAGCGCTATTCACGATACAAATCGTTGCAATGCAGCTTTACAGAAAATTAAAGTTTCAACATTATATTTAGTTGTAGCTTATCAGTGGTGATTGTCAGTTTATGTACATATGGCAGAATTGTACGGGAAAATCAATTAAAGACGTAATAAAACAGACGATGAACACTATTAACAGCAATTATTATATGATGCAAGCTTACAGCAAAATGTGGTAGTTCTGTAAGTTGTTTCAGGGTTGGCATCATCTGAGGTCCTCTGAGGGGTTGCATCATCTCTTCTCAGGTGTTCTGATCCAGACTGAAGCTTGTGTAAATCAAAAAATAGTTACCACTGGATGTCCATCCCAGCAAAACAGAGAAACAAATAGAGACATAATTAGCGTAGCTGCTGTTCCAACCAAGCAAAAATTATTTCTTCAACCCATGCTAAAGAATATTAATGTGTATTTGATCAGATATAACTGCAGTACAGGATTATGATATGCATTATTTGAATGCTTGGCCAAAGAGATATGTGTCTTCAATCTAGATTTAAACCGAGAGAGTGTGTCTGAACCCTGAACGTTATCAGGAAGGCTATTCCAGAGTTTGGGAGCCAAATGCGAAAAAGCTCTAACTCCTTTAGTGGACTTTGCTTTCCTAGGTACTACCAAGAGTTTAGAGTTTTGCGACCTTAGGGAGCGTGATGGATTGTAAGAAGACTAGTTATGTACGCAGGAGCTAACCCATTAAGGGCCTTATAGGCAAGTAATAATATTTTGTAACTGATACGGAACTTAATAGGTAGCCAGTGCAGAGACTGTAAAATTGGGGTAATATGATCATATTTCTTGACCTGGTAAGGACTCTAGCCGCTGCATTTTGGACTACCTGTATCTTGTTTATTGAGGATGCAGGACAACCCCCTAGCAGTGCATTACAATAGTCCAGTCTAGCGGTCATGAATGCATGAACTAGCTTTTACTGCATCAGAAACAGGTATCATGTTTAGTAAATTGGCAATGTTTCTAAGATGGAAGAATGCTGTTTTTGTAACATGGGAAATATGATTTTCAAAAGACAAGTTGCTATCTAATATAATATTATATGAATATTATGATTATTCAAAGATATTTAATCCTTTTTTTCCTGTGTATATAATCTCATTCTATGATGTACGCAAAAGCCTTTATAGTTATGTTTTCTGTTTCTTGTCATTGATTGTTCATTGTTAAAGATACTACCATCTTTCCATGAGCTTGTATGTAATTATAAGTTCTTCAGTATTAATAAAAAAAGAACATAAGATCAACAGGTGCACTAACACCTCATAGCATCAGTAAATCCACAACCCTACACTGTA
>JADLZN010007633.1:115000-174857 GCA_018155175.1 Sinocyclocheilus anophthalmus | reverse complement strand
TGCATTTGTAAAAATAGAAATAATTTTAAATACATTTATACTTTCATAGATATTTTAGAGCACCTAACCTCACCCCTAACCTTACGGTCATATGATGCTGCTAAAAAGAACCATTATTTTGTGTATTTGGTGTAATGAAATGGGTTTATGTGGTTTAAGGTTAAAAAAAACACAATTATTTTCCACATACTGTACATTATTGTTTCCAACTTTCTGAAACGAGTCGATTTTTTGGATTTTACAAGCTGCTCGTTCGACCCACAAGCGACGGCGTTGTGCTGTGAAGGGCCAGCTGTCCGGTGCGTTGTGATTGGACGAATACCTCAAGCATGTGACGGAAACGCTTCCCATACTGTGATGATGCCCTGTCCGGCCGGGGAGATGATTCAAAAACATGAAAACCCATTATAAAATGAGGCATTCGTTGCATCCAGTGGGGGGACATAATCACTGATTATAATGACTGATACTTTCTTTTTACGTGTTGCATTGCATCGCGCTGTGTAAACATAAAACCATGTCTGCTTTTGTGATCTGAGAAATTACAAACAAGCGCTACTCTTCACTGCTCAAAACTCACGTTTGAATAATCAGTGACAAATTCTTTAAATATAAAACCGTTTATGGAGTTAAGGAAAACTGCCGCGCATGGTAGTCTAACGTTATTCTACCAGGATCAGTAAACAGTCCTCCATTAAATGTGCTGCACACATCTGGATATTTGGGTTGAACTGTTCTTGAACAGTTTTGTAAATACAACTTAACTACTGATTTGTAGTCGTGTGCTCTTTTGGAAGACCAAACAAAATATTTTCACTTTCACAAAACAAAGCACCAGGTCTTCACGACATGGCGCGCGGCACAACAAATTACAGCGAGAATTAAAAGTTAAAGTTACGCCTTCTTTTTGCGGGGAAATTGGGCGGCGTTAGGCCAAAATCTTCCACATTAGTGAGGTAGATAGGTGGGGGCGGGTTAGAACGAGCCGTTTTAGGGGGGGTGTGGCTGACTCTTAACTTTGATAAAGTATATCTCTTTGGATTTGAGACTTTAGGTCTTTGCAACTTTACAGATCTTCTTAATGCACAAAGAGCTTGTAACACTCCAAAGAGACAAGGAAAAAATGAAAAATCGAATCCTATGAACTATCCTTTAAAGTAATGTAATCATCTGGTTTTAGCTAGGTTTCTGTCAAAGAGAGCACATCTAGTTTTTGATCTGTGATCATATCATTTACAAAAAGAGCTTTTGTAGAAAGGGAACTGATATTCAATAAGCCAAGCTTTATAATTTGTTTATCTGTATTATATCTGTTTTTTATTTGTTGAACATAAATTAAATTGTTACACTTAAATTGTTAATTAATGTTTTGGGCCGTTTTTTTGTTTTTTTTTTTTGATTTTCTAGTTCGGGGGTCAGACCACAGTCTTATAGTGTGATTATCTAGGTGAAAGGTGAAAGAGTCTCTATGTGCTGAGAATTAACTGATTTCTGTGACGTGAGGCGGCTAGCAGACGGTCGGTTAAGCCAGTCTGTCTGCTTCCTGACCTGAACACCAGTTAGTCAAGTACAAACTCTAAGCGGGGACTAGTGCATAAATTTATAGAGAGCAAACAACAGGGAGGGAATGAAGACCATATCTTTTTTCAACAGGTCAGGTTCTGGCCCCAAAAAGGCCTCAAATGGTTCTAGAGGACCTATGTTATTTGCGGGGCCACCATCGACATCAGCCATTGAGTGAGGGACCAGTGCTGTATGTATCTCACCCCCACAGTAACAGAGCATATACAGGTCTGGGGACATCGTGTCTGGGGGCTCTCTTGTTCACGTTCCGTACAATAGAATCGACCCAAATAACTAGAGCCACTGTGATCAGGTATTCAAGGGGTGACTCAGAGCGTCTAAATTAAGCCAGGAGGGGACCAGGCAAGGCTCAGGGCTGGGGGACCCATGAACATATATAATATATATAAACACATATGCTTTTCTACACAATGATAGTACCAGTAAACCCATAGGTGTGTGCAGTGGAAGCCAGTATTTGGGTTTGTTTCGTGTCTTGTAACAATGGCCAAAATATTAATATCTAATATTTCAGATAAAACCTGAACCGGGGGTGGTTAGTTTGGTCCACAATCTGTTCCCTCATTGGTTTTCATGGAACCAATACACACCTGCATTTTTTCATTTGTGTTATTGTTATTAAGTTGTAGGTTTAAAAAAAAAAGGAGTATTATGTTAAACTAATGTAACTGTCAGCAAATCCCCAAATATTTACTACCAAGTCATGAGATTTAGATTTTAAGATAAGATTTCCAAGAATTAAAACACTAAAATGTTCCAGGTTCAGGGTCTTCTGATGTGGGTTATGGTCACATCATTGACATGCAGAATAAACAAACAATATTTCTAATTTTTTAAGTTTTATTTTTTTAGCCCCAGATACTGAATTTCATTTTAATTTTCTGTAATACTTTGTATTAAACATTTTATATTGTTTATGTATTTATATTTTACAAATAAATTTAACTATATTGAAAAAATTGCATATATTTAATATCACAATGTACATTAATTCAAAAAATAAAGGCTGATCTAAATATAAAGGGACTGATCAAAAAGTTTTCACAGCTTTTTGGAATAAAAAAAAATTGTGTTGAATATTGAATTTGTGTGACATTTTAGAGTCAATTAAGCAGGGTGAAGGAGACCTCTAGTGGTGAGTAACATTAATTGCACGGATGTTCATAAGAATTATTAGACCTTTAAAAATATGAAAACATCAGTCATTGATTCTAAGGACATGATGAGACAACAAAAACGACCTGCCTTAGTTTTACATAAAGTAACATATAATTATTACAGTAGCTTACTGTGACAAAAATCTAGGCCATTAGTATTCACCCAAAAAAAACAAAAAAAAAAAAAGTTTTTAAGCAGTATTTCTATCTTTGGTGTAGTGTGTAAGTGGGAAAATATCAGTTTACATTTCCAAACATTCCTTTCACCATTAATTATAATAATGCAGTGAGATTTCTATGAACAACAGGCAGTGCTGCACACAGAGATCTGATCTCAGCATCATCCAGTCTGTCTGAGATTACATGAAGAAACAGAATAAACTGAGACTGTCTAAATCCAGAAGAACTGTGGCTACGACTCCAAAACGCTTCAAGAAACCTTCCTGCAAAGCTACAATACTGTGAAAAGTTTTAGGCACTCGTGTAAAAATGCTGTAAAATGAGGATACTTTCAAAAATAATGTCATAAATAGACTTTCTTTATCAATTAACTTCTATTAACAAAATTAAATCAACATTTGGTGTGAGCACCCTTTATGTTTAAAACAGCTTTTGTCTGGTGCACTTGCACATAGTTTTTCAGGAATCTTTGCAGGTAGGTTTCTTGAAGCATCTTGGAGACATTGCCACAGTTCTTCTGGATTTAGTCTGTCTCAGTTTCATGTAATTGCAGACGGAGTCAGGCTGGAGGATGATGCTGAGATCAGATCTCTGTGTTGAGCACTGGCTGTTGTCAGAAAAATCTCACTGGATTATTACAATTAAATGGCAAAATGAATGTTTGGAAATGTAAACTAATATTTCCTACTGACACACTACAGCAAAAGATCGAAATAACTGACTTAAAACCATTTTTTTGTTGGTGTGAAAATGCACAGTACTGTATCAAAGTATATATATATATATACTCCAAACGATTCACACACACACACACGCACACATATTGAAAACAGAAGAACATTTGAGGTCAACGCACAAGCTGTAGATCAGGTTCTTGACTAGAATGTGCATTGCCAAAATCCTGCTCTCATTACTTTTTAACCCAGTCAAGGTTTGGAAAAGCACTAAATGCAAAAAAAAAAAAAAAGGATAAATTATTATTTTTTATGTTGTTTCGAAAGTGTGATAATTGAGTTTGCAATAGTCAAAATAGTTATTTATTTTCAAAATCATCGTTTTAAACGCCGCTCTGAGGTTATAAATGCGCGCGCTGTGCGAGCTCGGTCTCTCTCGCGCTACAGGAGACAGGAGAGCCATGGCGTCGTGCGCGGTACAGCTGGTGAGCATGCCGTGTCCGTGATTACAGTACTCATTTCACCGTGCACACACACGTGTCAGTCTAATAACATGTGTTTTCTTTCACCTGCAATAAGCCAGAGAAACCTTTGTTTCTTTAGTGAAGCGATTTCAGGCCAAAAGTTGAGCGGCGTCGGAGACGCATGGTGCGCCTGTGCCACGCCATTCATTTCTTTTACATTTTACCAGATTGAGAAAGTGGCGAGGAAGAAGGTTGAAAAACAGAAATTCGAAACGCACGTTTTGAAGGGCCCTTGTACGAAGCACCCTTTACAAAACAGGTGCGTTCAGGCTGCAGACGTTGCCTCGCTTCACTCTCTCTCTGGCCCGTCTGCTCACTGCTTCTTCCCTGCGTGTGGTTTGTGTGCAGATGGGGTCTTTGGTTCTACAAAAATGATAAGAGCAAAATGTGGCAAGACAATCTAAGGCTCATCACCAAGTTCGACACAGCTGAGGACTTCTGGGCGTAAGTTCTATATTACAATGTTTCCAACTCTGCCTGGACAGTTATTAAAATGTGTTTTAAGTTGTTCAGGCTATGGTTAACTTTGTTTATTTGAATTGACATACACTACCATTCATCAGTTTTATCATTTGTAAATATAAAGTAGTGACTTTATGCTCATGAGGGCATCAGTGATATTGTGAAATTACAATTTAATATAACCGTTTTCTATTTTGGTACTTCTCACATCATATTTCAGAAGTCATTCTGATGTGCTGATTTACTATCAATGTTAAAAAACCAAACCGAAAGTTAAAAAACAACAGCATTTATTCAAAATAGAAATGTTAACAATGATATATACGCTACTGTTCAGTTTGGGGTCAATATTGTTTTTTTGAATAATTATTTCTTTTATTCAGGAAGGTTATGTTAAATTGACTTATTGTTACAAAAGATTTCTGTTTTGAATAAAAGCAGAATCGCTTTTATTAATCAAAGGATCTGAAAAAAGTAGGTTCCAAAAAATAATAATAATACAATAAAGAATATAAAAATATTAAGCAGCACAACTATTTTTAGCACCAAATCAGCATATTAGAATTTTTTCTGAAGGATCATGTGACACTGAAAAGTAATGCCACAACAGAAATACATTTTAAAGTATATTAAAATGGGAAAGCTTTATTTTAAGTTGTAGTTATATTTGCAATATTCCTCTTTTTACTATTTTTGGTCAAATGCAGCCTTGAGCATAAGATTCTTTTTTTTTTTTTTAAACATCCAAAAATCTACTGATCCCCAAACTTTTGAAAAGGTAGGTATATATAATAATAATAATAATAATTACTTTGTAGATGGTAGGGATGCGCATTAATTCTGTAAAAAATCGAAATCATGATGTGGCTTGGTGCAGAAGGCTGTGCTTTTGTTAAATAATTTGTATAAAAAGAGGTATGTGTTGTGGATTGCCGAGTGAAGCACTGAACCATGTTCATTTACACGCATGCAGCTCATGATAACAGTGCTTTCTGTCTCTCAGAGAGCCCTTATCCTCGGAGTTTAGGTCACCTGTAACATGTTTGAGAACATCACCGGCTCTGTAATCAGAAGCGTTTAGAAATCTCTTACCAACAAAGAGAAGCTTCATTCATTATAAGTACTAGGGATGCACGATATTGGATTTTTTTTCCAATATGCCAATATTTTTCAACTTCTGCCAATAGCCAATGCATAGTACAGTTCCATTGCTCAATTAAAAATTCCTCAATTACAATTTACACATCGAGTCAATTACCAAATTTCGAAACTGGCTAGTTTCACAGTCCTGCTGACAAGCACAGCAAGTTACGTTTCCATCCACAGGATTAGAAACTCTAGTCTAATTCATAGATGTGTGTGTGTGTGTGTGTGTGTGTGTGAGACATGTTCAGTGCCATTATCTATTTTTTATGGTATAATTTCGTACCATTTAAGTTAAGTCGAAATGTGAATACATCAGTTTGTCATCATGTTATAGTTTGTCATGCGATTTCAAAATAAACGTCCTAACCCCCACTCTGATTTTGCATGTTCACGTGTTTGGTGATTAGGAACCTTTAAAATCAAATGTATTTAGGCGATTATTAAAAGATTTGGTTTTAATATCCTGTGGTGTAAAATAAAGTTCAACAGTCGCTAGACCATTGGCGCCCTCTACGGTTTAACAGGTTAATCCACAATCATTATTACTATAAAAATGACTTTTTAGCTTATTTCTGTGGTAATCCTTAAAGTTTTTAAAGTCCCAATTTAAAACAGTTTCCTGATGGGCACACATACTGTTACCTCATGCATTTTAGCAGTATTATTCAATAATATAAGGCATCTTATTTTTCATACTTTTTTGATCCGATCATTATTGCCACATTATTATATATGTGTGCATTTATTGCAACTGCTAGCATAGTGTGTACTTTATGATCTTTTTGTCTGCCTGGATGTCTGAGCAACGGTAATGAGAGATTAAATGAGTATCACAGTTTAAATCATAATCGCATCAATCATAAAATGACTTTTTGGTCAAATTATGCAGCCCCACAAACAACCACAGCAAACCGGGAGCTCTGAAAAATCACTGTTTTCATCACGATGACGTTTTCCCAAATTGTATGTATAATTGTGATCATAGTTCTAGGAGCCTGGGGACTAACTGAATAGTTTCTTCACCAGAAGGCCTGATAAACGTCACACTTGACAGACCATTGTTTTTCAGTTCCTCTAGATATTACAGGATTGTCAATTTCATCTTCAGAATCTGTTTTTCTGATTCACTTTCAACTGTTTCAGTTTGTACAACAACATACAGCCGCCAAGCAAACTCTCCTCTGGCTGTGACTACTCTAGTTCAAGGTGAACAGGCATCAATTTCTGCCTATTGTATTTTTTTTATTTATTTTTTTATTTAATTTAATTTAATTTAAATTTTTTTTTTTTTTTTTTTTTTTTTTTTTTTTTTTATTTTTTTTTTATTTTTTTAATTTTATTTTATATATATATATATATATTATATGGTGTATATCAATATTTTTTTTTTGTAATTTAAGTTGTGTATAACTGTCCTGGTAATGACTTCAAGTTGTTTGCAGTTCACATAGCTGTCTAAATTTAGTTCTGTTAATGTGCTAGGGCTGCGTAAAAATGGACTAAACTTCAAACTGTAATTAGCCTATGAAAAATTAATATTACACTGGTGTAGTGACTCTTTGTTGCTTTACAGGACGGCATCGAGCCCATGTGGGAAGACAGGAGTAATAAATGTGGTGGCCGCTGGTTGATAACTCTCGCCAAGCAGCATAGACGCACAGAACTTGACCATTTTTGGCTGGAAACGGTCAGAAAATATACTTGCTTTGTTAGTCTCTTGTGAAAATTCACATCATTCTCATCCTTCTATGAGAACTACTAATTGTTTGAATACACAATATGTAATATTTACTACTACCTCATGTACAAGAAGTTGCTTAAATTACAGCGAAAGAAAGATGATGTTGAATAGATGTTTGTTCTCGTGGCAGCTGTTGTGTCTCATTGGAGAGGGCTTTGGCTCCTTCAGTCGGGATATCTGTGGAAGTGTAATCAATATCCGTGCCAAAGGGGACAAAATTGCCATCTGGACCTCCAATGCTGAGAACTGTGAGACAGTGACATACATTGGGTAAGCATGCTTTGAGTTTTATATAAACATAAATATTAGCTGTTAAATGGCCAACATGCTCATTTTTTCACATTTAATTAAACTTTAAACTGTGTATATAGTACAGTGTTTCCCACAGACTTGCGCTCTATCTGTGGTGGCACTTTCCCCTGGGGGGGTTACTGGAATTTATAACTTTGATATTATAAAAATATTGATGACAGGCACAACATTTGTATAGAATACTGTCGTAAAAGACGCTATTTGAAGCTAAACGCAGACGTTTAAACGGACAGACTATGGATGAAACCTGCTATGATTACCCTACTTTAAAGCATAAATTAGATTTAAACAATAGGTCTGTATATATTCAAATAGGGGACATATCGTATTAGCCTTACAGTTAAAGCATGAAATACTATTTAAAAATATAACATTTTGCATAGCATTGACCTATTTTATCTCACAATTCTAACTTTTTTTTTTCCTTGCAAATGCAAGTTTATCCTAGTTCGAATTTTATAACTTGTTTCAACCCAACAATTTCGAGTTTGTCAATTCTGAAGAAAACAAGCCAGAAGTGTGGGATTATAAACTCATGATTCTGAGCCGAGGGGAAAAGAGAGAATGACGAGTTGATTTTTCTTATCAGAATTGTGAGATATAAAGTTAAGTCAGATTTTGAAATATAAACTCAAAATTACCTTTTATATTCTTTTATTCCATGGCTTGAATAGACTGCTACTTCAAAACTGTAATTTTCTGCCACCAGATTGGCTCCACCCACAAAAAACGTCATCACTGTTTGCAAACACTGAAATTGGTCTATATCAGGTTTCAGTCCATACTGGAAGCCGGAGGGCAAGAACTCCAAACATGCCTCAAAGATGTACAGAACGTGCCAGGAAAGGAAATCCCTAATATGGACAAAGGCATCCAGCTATCGCTGAATAAAAAGATAGAAACGCTTTAACTGATCAAACATAAAGACAATAAACACGTAACACCGCAATATAAGAATAAAGTCCATGTTTAATATAATGGTAATTGACATAGCCTTTATTACAGTATAGAATGCTATAAAATAATGATTCTTATGATAAAAATCCACATCAGATCACAAAAGGAGGTTATTTCAAACACTCGACTGACTTTAGGAACACACTCAGAAATAAAGGTACAAAAGCTGTCAGTGGGGCAGTACCCTTTCAAAAGGTACATTTTTGTACTAAAGGGTGCATATTAGTACCTAAAGTGTACATATTAGTTCCTAAAGTGTACATATTAGAACCTAATAGGAACAAAAGTGTACCTTTTGAAAAGGTACCGCCCCAGTGACAGCTTTTGTACCTTTATTTCTGAGAGTGAAGTGCGTTAGGAGTAAAAATACTGTATGTCATTAAAGGTGTAGTTTGTTGGACATATTTTTAAATGCTCTCGTTTCACTGCGGTGTGTGAACTCTCTATCAGAGAGAAAAGAGAGAGGAAGCGCTGCTGCTAGTATCGGTGTATAGATACTATGGAGGGAAAGGGAAAAAAAAAAAAGTATTGAAACTGTTTGATATTTCAGTATTATGTATCGAAAAATCCATATTTTTGACAAGATACTATGATACTAACCAAGTCCTGCACTCCTGATGAAGTCCTGATGATGTTTCCATGGATACGCCATATTAAGAAATCAACCCCCCGTTTTAATTCGTGTGTGTGTGGTGGTGTGTGTGTGTGTGTGGGTGGTGTGTGTGTGTGTGTGTGTGTGTGTTGTGTGTGTGTGTGTGTGTGTGTGGTGTGCAGGTTGTGTGTTGTGTGGGGTGTGTGAGAGAGGAGAGAGCTGCTGAGCCGTCAAACGGTCAGCTTCAGCTCCACACTGAAGTAAGATTTTAAAAGTATAAATAAAAGTTATGCATCAATCTATTTTGGCGGTCAATGTTGCCATTGTGGCAGGCCACCACAAAAAAAATTATCTATGTAATACAAAGTGTTTTAATGCTTTGCTGAACTGCAGATTCGATACTTGCTTACATCAGGCTCTGCCCGAGTTCTTTCAAAAGATGTTCAATTATATCATATAATATTATATTACATGGTTGTGTTTGATTATATAGATTTGAGTGTCTTTTGAATGATGTCAGGCAGAGCCAGATGTAAGTATTTGACCACTCATGGTGCTGTAAACATTAATGATCGTGGAAAAGGAATTTGTGCCTAGCAACCTAATGAAGCTAATTATCCATCATATCAGATGGACGGGGAACCGTCTGGAGTCCTCTGCTGCTAGGATATGTTGTACAACTGCAAGATTCCCAGTGGACTGGATTTATGCAGTGAACACATGATTTGTTTTGTAATAAATAAGTTTTATCCTGAACTTGTTTTACAGTCAGAGCAGATGAGGGTTTGTTATTGCTTAGGGCACAGAAATCAGGAGTAAACATTTGTCAGCGCAGTGCAGATTTTTTTGGCTGTTCTCCACCAAAGCATCAGTACCTTGAACTTGATGTGGCCAGCAATCGGCAGCCAGTGGACTGAGACAAAAGAGAGGTGTTTGAAAAGATAAACACTCAGGGTTTTTTTATTTTTATTGGTGATTTGCTAAAATCGTGGAGGATTCCAAGAAAGCAAGTTGCTCACTTGTCTCATATTACTTCCCTTTCAGTAAGAAGTATAAAGAAAATCTCGGGCTCCCGCAGAAGCTTGTCATTGGATATCAAGCCCATGCGGACACTGCAACTAAGAGCAACTCCATAACCAAAAACAAGTTTGTCGTTTAAAAGTGGGCTTTAGTTTGATGCTGTTGCAGAAGCCTGGATGTTTCTATTGATAAAAGATTAATAACCTTGCATTCATATTGTTTTGTTTTTGTTACTTCACATGTGTGGCTGTAACTTGTGGCATTTAAAGTCACCTTGATAAAATGCAAGACTTTGTAAATGTTGAACTTGAGTTGTACGTTTTGTGCTGTTGAAGGGGTGTGTCTAAAATGCTATTTTTCTTTGAAAATTAAAACTTGGGCTACTTTTGCAAATGTTTCTGTGGCTGCATGCATGTGTGAAGAGAAAATGCTTTGGCTTTCTTTTAAATTTAAGAGTCTTTAAAAAATAAAAAAACATACTACACTGTTTTCCAACTTGTATAGATAGCTAGATAGATTAACTTAATGACAGCAGCACTTAAGCTGACATGGGCACCACCGATTAATGCAAATCCTGATGATCCATGACGTGTTTTCCAGCATAATTTGAGAATGTTCCAGAGAGCATCTCAGTGATTTTTATTGAAAACAATGGAATTTATAAACGTTTGGTATCTTAATATTTACTTGTTCTGTTAGAAACAGTTTGTTTAAAAAAAAAAAAAAGTCAAGTCATAACTATAAAGGGTTAGTTCACTCAAAAATAAAAATTTGCCCACTACTTACTCGCCCTCAAGTCATCCTAGGCGTATATGACACTCTTCTTTCAGGCGAATCCAGTCGGAGTTATAGTAAAAATTGTCTTTGATCTTTCAAGCAGTTTAATGCCACTCAGCAGGTGTTGCACTGCTTCGGTCCAAAAGAACTTAAAAAGCGCACATCCATAAAATATTCATAAAAATATTCATATTCAAAACATAATAATCACTTTATTCTAGCTTGCGCTCACTGTTGTACACCCAAGCCCCTCTGGGAGGATGACGTATGAGGTCAGCTTTGCACATGCACCGGTGAGTCTCGTGAAAACAAACGTTTGTTAACAGGAGCAAAGGAAGCCAAAGTTCTTAGCAAAGGAAAACCAGTCTCCTCTTGGTTTATATCGAAAACGGAGTGTGAGACACTTTTTTTTTTTTTATGGATGGGAGCTTTTTATTTCACTTCTTTTGGACTGATGCATGCAACACCTGCTGAGTGGCATTAAACTGCTTCAAAAGTCAAAGACAATTTTAATATAACTCAGACTGCATTCGTCTGAAAGAAGAAAGTCATAGGACGCCTTGAGGGTAAGTAATTTATGGGCTAAATTTCATTTAGGGTGAACTAACCCTTTAAGTTCTGACGCATGTTTGCGGTGAAGTATTTCGATTAGAACACATTCCCCATGACTTTTTTTGCACGGCTTTAGTGACTCATGATTGGTCACGTACATTATTAATCCTGCTTTTGATGCGCCACAATTAAAAAAGAAACCATAAACGTGTCGATGGACCTGAATTAGTAAAGAATTTTTGAAAAGGCACATTCATGTATGTATTTGTTTTAGATCTCAACCGCAATATGGATTATATTAAATCCTCAAAATAAAGCTTTTGTGTGTTTATGAATGCTGTGTGATACTTCCTGCATATCATGGTCTTTAAGATTCGCTAGATTGGATTAGCGCTCTTAAAACTGCTAACTAGTAATGCATCCCGTTTTTAATTAGTTTAAGCCTTCATTTCAGCATGATGCGTTTGTGTTGATTTTTTGCGTTCAGCTTTAGACTCCCTTCTACTCCACATGTGTAAATCTACTTTATAAAGCGCATTGTATTTGTTTGGGCTGGTATTGCAAGTTGATCATTTTAAATGATTTCAGCCATGTTGCTGGAGGTGACTGAAATAGGAGTGACCACAGGCTGACTATAACCAGCCAGAGGAAATAGACTGGTCTCTCTGGTTAATGTTTCACCCTTCTCATAGGAACAGCACACACCATCACAGCGCTCCGAATTAATGGAGGAACTCAAAAAAATGATCTACAGCTAGAGGCAAAATAAGAGAGTATGCTGTTTCACTAAATTATGGTCCGGTGTTACTACCAGCTGGTTGTTTCCATTGTACATTGTTTGTCGTAATATTCTCTGGGAGTCGTGAATGGTGATCTGGCTTTTGTTTCTTCGTATGGAATTCATGACTTGATGCTTTAAGGTAAGTACCTATTCCACTTTAATGCATGTGTGGATATGTGTGAATTATCAGCTTTCCTTTTTCTTTTTTTTTTTAAGAAAAAAAAGACCAGAATATGCAAAGTTTTTTGTTGAAGTTAGGAATAACCTGTATTGCACATAGGTTCACTATAACATGAAGGTTGGCATGTCTTGCATATGTTTAGAGGTGTTTTTGTGTATGCGATCATCAATTTTGTCATTTGTTGTCATTCATGAAACATTCTCTGAAGATTTGTAAAAGCATTCTTGAAGTCAGTTGTTACAACGGTCCAACGATTTGCAGACATTTGGTTTATTGCATTGTTTCATGAAGGCCCATTGTATTTTTTTCATTTAGTACATAATTAAATTCTGAGACACCGTACAAAAAAATACATTGAGTATGTAATATTGTCGTCATCTAAACTTTTATTCATCAGCGTTGTCTGAATGTGCTCTCTTACATTAACGACCCTGAACCTTTTTTCCAGGGACTTGGCTAGTATTTTGTGGAATAGCCAGGTCCTGCTGGAGCATATTTCCAGAGTTAATGAGCTGGCTTGTTAAACACTACACCTGGAAAGTGAGTCTAAACTGACCATAGTGTCACACAGAGATCCAGCGGTGGGAAGGTTAGCCAAGTGGAACTCCATGTGGATTTGTCTCACTAACTCACAACTTTTCAGATATGAACAAAAGTGTAATTCCCTCCAACATGGTGGAACTGACCTGGAGTTTAAAAAAAAAATAAAACACCTCTGTTCATATTTGATTCATTTCGACTGGTGTCAAGTTGACATCTCTGAGATAAAACGACTATATTGCATCATTAAACCAATTTAGTGTGAAAATGTTTTAACTGTTGACAGTCCAAAGAACTAAGTAAAAAAAAAATCGTGCTGAATTCATTACTTCTATTTCATTCGTTATGAAAGGTCAAGTTGAGCCGCTAAAGGGACATAGTGATGAGATGCATAGGAGAAAATAATCGCAAATATTAAATCAGGTTGTTTCCTTTAAACGTGTTGCATTGTTAGAATTGCATTTCATGCTATCCTTAATTTGTTCATAATTATTAAAATAATTTTTAAAACTGACAAGAATAAGCATATTAAGTATGCATCGTTGTATGCATTTATTATTTTTACTAGTAAGAAAATATGCTGTCCAAGCAGCATTTTGTCTTCTGATAAGATGATAAAGGCTTCCTTTAGATTGTTTTTATTAGATGAATACATAAAATATCTGTACTTGTAGGACAGTGCTGGGTGCAACAGTTGGGATCTGGAAGAAAAATGATATAAATTTTCTCCATAGGGGAATTGATTGCTTGCATGTAAACCTTTAAAGACAGACCTACTGAGAGTAAGGATGGTGTAAAGATGGGGATGGGGTCGATTTTTAGTTTTTTTAATGGAGAAAAGAAATAATATAAATTTAAGAAGAGGAAAGCCACAAATAGGAAATGGATGGAGGTATATTTATGGAGTAAGTGACTCTTTTGTAAGACTGCAATAAAAGAAAATTAAAAAAATCATTTCGAACACAATTTTAAAAGGATATGAAGATCTCTTATACTTCTAGAGGTAAGGTTATGAAAACATGGGGGGAAAAATAAATTATGCATATCTATGAAATTTTTTTGATAGAGAGAAACGAGATACTTTTCTAGTTTTAACATTATTTGTTCTTCAGACCTTCCCCTTTAAAAGAAAAAAAAAAGTATCAGCTGAATGCAAAGTAGCATTTGACTTTTGACTGCTGAAAAATGTGTACAATTTAAGAATTTACTCAAGGAGCTACATCGTAATCTCTGGAAATTAACCTCATGGGGCCTTAAAAATGAAGATCCCAAAATGAAAAGGGGTTAACCAGCTAAAATATAGAGGATATTTTTAATACTTCTTGAGTTACAGGCATGTAAACATCAGGAAATAAGACAAGAAGGTTCGGCTCTTATAATTATTTATGTTTGGGTTTCTTGAGAAAAAAATAAATAAAGTAAAAAATTTGACCATATTATTTAAGTTATCGTATGTCTCATTTAGGCCTTTTTTTTTTTTTTAAAGAATCAACGTATCAGAGAGTCAGAAAAGCAAAACCACGAAAGGTACGGACAAAGCTCTATCAACGACTATAAATAGTCCCCTAGGCTCCAAACTACTATTGTATAGATAAAGTGGGGCAAAAAGTTTTAGTCAGCCACCACTTGTGCAACGTTCTCCCACCTAAAAGATGAGAGAGGCCTGTAATTTTCATCATAGGTATGACTCAACTATGAGAGACAAAATGAGAAAAAAATCCAGAAAATCACATTGTGGGATTTAAAGAATTTATTGGTAAATTCCTCTGTAAAATAAGTATTTGGTCAACTACAAACAAGCAAGATTTCTGGCTCTCACGGACCTGTAACAACTTCTTTAAGAGGCTCATCTGTCCTCCACCCGTTACCTGTATTAATGGCATCAGTTTGAACTCGTTATCAGTATAAAAGACACCTGTCCACAACCTCAAACCGTCACACTCCAAACTCCACCATGACCAAGACCAAAGAGCTGTCAAAGAACACCAGAAAAAAATTGGAGACCTGCGCAGGCTGGGAAGACGAATTCGGCAATAGGTAAGCAGACTTGGTGTGAAGAAATCAACTGTGGGAGAAATTATTAGAAAATGGAAGACATACAAGACCACTGATAATCTCCCTCGATCTGGGGCTCACGCAAGATCTCACCCCGTGGGGTCAAAAAACACAAGAACTGTGAGCAAAAATCCCAAAACCACACGGGGGGACCTAGTGAATGACCTGCAGAGAGCTGGGACCAAAGTAACAAAGGCCACCATCAGTAACCCCACACTGCGCCGCAGGGACTCAAATCCTGCAGTGCAAGACGTGTCCCCCTGCTTAAGCCAGTAAATGTCCAGGCCCGTCTGAAGTTTGCTAGAAAGCATTTGGATGATCCAGAAGAGGATTGTGAGAATGTCATATGGTCAGATGAAACCAAATAGAACTTTTTGGTAAAAACTCAAACTTGTCGTGTTTGGAGGAGAAAGAAAGCTGAGTTGCATCCAAAGAACACCATACCCTACTGTGAAGCATGGGGGTGGAAACATCATGCTTTGGGGTGCTTTTCTGCAAAGGGGACAGATCGGAAGGGATCCGTGTAACGAAAGAATGACGGGGGCCATGTTTCGTGAGATTTTGAGTGAAAACCTCCTTCCATCAGCAGGGCATTGAAGATGAAACGTGGCTGGGTCTTTGAGCTTGACAATGATCCCAAACACACTGCCCGGGAAAACGAAGGAGTGGCTTCGTAAGACGCATTTCAAGGTCCTGGAGTGGCCTAGCCAGCTCCAGATCTCAACCCCATAGACAATCTTTGGAGGGAGCTGAAAATCCGTGTGGCCTCAGCGACAGCCCCAAAACATTACTGCTCTAGAAGAGATCTGTATGGAGGAATGGGCCAATTGCTCAACAGTTGAGCGCTGATCAGGGTCTGGATCTGTCTCGTCATGTTTAATAGAAGTGGGACCGGAAGCACACTCCGCCGAGACCAAACCTCATCAGCAGAAAGAATCAAAAGGCTAAGCTCATCTTTGCTGAGGTGCATGTTGTGTGGAGAGAGGAGAACTGGTCCAAAGTTCACTTTACTGATGCGAGCAAGTTTAATTTATTTGGGTCTGATGGGAAACATTATGTTCAACGTCAAACTGGGGAAAGACTGAACCCGAGTGCGTAAAGGAGGAAGTGTCATGGTTTGAAGGATGTTTTCTGCAGCAAGATTTGAGCCTCTTATACAGATACATGCAGGTGAATGCAAATGTTTATCGAAGCTCCTTCAGCAACATGCGGCTCCTTCCTTGCAAGCATCTCCCAATCAGCGTGCAGTTTTCATTCAAGACCATGCTCCAGTCATACTGCAAAACGGGTAAAGCAGTTCCTTGAAGCCAAGAACATTGAAATAATGAAATGGCCGGCCCAGAGTCCTGTTCTAAACCTGACTGAAAATCCTTGGCGACAAAGTTATGGCTAAGAAACCCCTACAGCTACTGAACTGTGATGTCCTGCGGCCGCAGATGTGCTGAAGTCATTCAAAGCAGGAGCTTTTTTCTGACATCTGTAACCTTCAGAAATTTTAGTTGTATTCTTTCTTCATGCTGCGATCATTGCTGTTTTATAATTTTGTTTTCCACAAAATAAAGGGTTTTTGTTGAAGTGCCTTGGTAATTTTGTAAAACACTGTACTACTAGCATGGTATAGCCACAACTAAAATTCCTTCAAATTTTGAACAATGACGATTAAATTATTTCTGAAAAATCAAGTGTTCATAAATTGTTCTCTAATTTTGATCTCCACTCTGTGTGTGTATGTGTGTGTATGTATATATAAAATCAACATCTTTAAATCAGTAGTTTTGTATTTCTATCAATAGTTTTAGGTTATTGCTTTTAATCTGATTGTCATTCACAATGCTTTGTGATTGTAGTTCTTTCCCTTCTTCGAGACATTAAGTACCTTCATCTTCTTGTCCAGTTTTCAAATACTTCTTTTGCTTCAAATCAAAGTTTGTAATGTTGTGATTCCGGCTGGTTTGGTTTGTGTAAATGATGACTTAAAAAAAAAAAAAATGAATGTAAAAAAATACTGGCAGCTGGAAAAGTGGGCGTATTAGTGCCTAATATTAGTAGCTTTTGAAAGGGTACTGCACCAGTGACAACTTTTGTACCTTTTTTTCTGAGAGCGTACTGTAATATGAACATTACTTGTTTTTACTGTCTTAAGTGTCCTGTTTATCTATTTTTTTCAGCAATATTCAGCGTTCAGCCAAACACTATCAACTGTAAATTACTTTCATGGGCCGTGTTTACCTCGATCCATCACATAATGAACAGGAGAGGAATTTACTGGAGGAAGGAACAAAAGAATCATCATCTCCACAAATAGACCCATACGTGATCAGCGATGTGGGTGGACTCGCCAGCTCCTTCACCGCTCAAGAATGTGTTGGTCCGTCTGACACTCTATGCATACTGTCTGTTGACTCCAACTGAAGGAAGAGCATTTTAGAATTAATATTTGGCAGAAGAGGCAATTGACGAAACTAGTGGAAATTCCAAAGCTTGCTCCATGAAGACCACATTAGAAACCAACTGAAGCAATGAGGTTTCATCTTGCCTTGAGGTTTTACTTGCATTACCTGGTTCTGCTGGGCTTCAGCGGTGTAATTTCGATCTATGGCCCACACCAGAGGGCCCAGAAGACAGGTGACATACTGCTGGGGGGGCTTTTCCCAATACACTTTGGGGTGGCATCCAAAGACCAGGATCTTGCAGCGAGGCCAGAGTCAACTGAGTGTGTCAGGTATAAACACAACATGGTCAGCTTCTGCAAATGTGGTTCCAACTTTTAATATCAACACAGCTGACCTTTAATAATGAACACATTATTTTGGTGACTAACCCCAACTTCAGAGATAATGTTGATTATATTTCATGCATTATTTTTTTTCAGTGTAGATATAGTTTTATACCTGGCCAGTGTTTGGTACATTTTTATGTAAATTTAGCTTGTCACACAATCGTGTGTCACAGATTTATGCATTTTATGTATTTGGGGGGAAAACATTTTTTTCATCCAACCTTAAAGACTTGAATCGGCATAGAATGACATTTAATTTGAGGTAAATGGTGTAAAGAAGAGACATACAGTCTGTTCAATAGGTTGTCCTGTCTTTAGTCTTTACAAATTTGTTTGGAAAGACTTAAGTGTTTAATTAGGTTAACAACAGTACAACCTACACTGAAGCAAATTTAGCGTAGAAACTATTTTCTCTCATAAACTGCTAGTAAATTTCACAAACAATTACAAAAGAAACGTCAAGTAAAACGCATTGATTGAGCGTAAAAATTTTTAAGTAGAAAAACTGAAATAGTATTTTTCTTTGTTTTATTTACAATTTAAAAAACAATCATATTTTTTTTCGTCGTGTCAAATCAACGTTTAGTCAGTTCTAACGAAGGACTAGTCCTTGTTGTTTAACTTGACAAAATGATAAACATGACCCGGAGTGTGAGTTCTTATTGAGCTACCCTTTCTTTTTCAGATATAACTTTCGTGGGTTCCGTTGGCTGCAGTCTATGATCTTTGCTATAGAGGAAATCAACAACAGCTCTGCTTTTCTTCCAAACATCACGCTTGGCTACCGTATATTTGACACATGTAACACTGTCTCGAAAGGCCTGGAAGCGTCGCTAAGCTTTGTTGCACAGAATAAGATCGATTCACTCAACTTGGATGAGTTCTGTAACTGCACAGGGAACATCCCTTCAACCATTGCAGTGGTTGGAGCATCTGGATCTGCTGTATCTACAGCCGTGGCTGACCTTCTGGGCCTCTTCTACATTCCTCAGGTTGTTCTGCAATTTACAAACCATCACCGAATGTTTCATTGACATAGTTTTGTGATATATGCTTGGTAATTGCAATATAATTCAATTTATTTTGAATGTTTCTAAAGACAACAGTTGTATGAAACTTATCTTGATTATCTAATTTACCTTTTTAAGAAAGACACCACAGGTGAATAGGGTAAAAAAAAAAAAACTATCAAGACGTTCTTAATTGATTAATCACAGTACTGCGTTTATTGTATTACAGTATTGTTTTGTATTACAAGTTTTCTGAAATGTTATGATTAGATATGCAAATTACATGGTTTAATTAAATATGCACTAATTTGCATACATTTCCAGAACGGAAATCTGGACATTGTATACAGCCATTGTTTCATTTTGATTAGTTTTAAAATTTAACAAAAATTGGAAATAATACCGGTAATAAAAAAATGTAATTTGAGTAATTAATAGAAATATTAATAATAATACTTTCACCTTGTTTTACATGGCAAATAATATATGAAACCCCTGTCTAAAAAATTTAGGATATAGATAAGAATAAAATTTTCACTCATTTTGGGAAAACAGCCTTTAAAGATATATTGTAATTGAAATGTAATCTACAGACGCAAATAGATAGAATGTACTTTTTTAGGGGGATATTTCCAAGACATGTTATTGGAAAAGCATAACATGGCCAGTGCATGAAAAACAATAGTTGTCTTAAAAATAAACATTCTGTAATTTACTCACTATGACATAATTCTAAAGCTATATCCATTATTTATATGAAACACAAAAGGAGAATTTTGTAGAATCACACGATTACTATTTCGTTCCCTCGACTTGCTATAGATATTAGTTTCTCTGATTTACTAATCGTTCCCCTTCTTCCCTTCTCGATTACTATTTCGTTCCCCCGATTTGCTAAATCGTGCAAACGGTTACTATTTTGTTCCCTCGATTTGCTAAATCGTGCACACAATTACTATTTAGTTTCCTCGATTTACTATTTTGTTTCCTCGATTTACTAATTCGTTCCCTCGATTTGCTAAATCGTGCACACAATTTAATAAATTGGTTCTCTCGATTTATAAATCGTGTGCACGATTTACTATTTTGTTTCCTCGATTTACTAATTCGTTCCCTCGATTTGCTAAATTGTGCACACGATTACTATTTTGTTTCCTCGATTTACTAATTCGTTCCCTCGATTTGCTAAATCGTCCTCGAATTTGTACTAAATCGTGCACACAATTACTATTTAGTTTCCTCGATTTACTATTTTGTTTCCTCGATTTACTAATTCGTTCCCTCGATTTACAAATTGTGCACACGATTTACTATTTCATTCCCTCGATTTACTAATTCGTTCCCTCGATTTACTAAATCGTGCGCACAATTTACTAATTCGTTCCCTCAATTACTATTTTGTTTTCCCTCGATTTGCTAAATCGTGCACACGATTTACTATTTCGTTCCCTCAATTTGCTATTTCGTTCCCTCGATTTGCTAAATCGTGCACACAATTACTATTTAATTTCTGAGTACGATTTTGTTTCCTCGATACTAATCGTTCCCCTGATTTGCTAAATCAGCAACAAAATTACTATTTGTTTTCCTCGTTTACTAATTCGTGCAATCGATTTGCTAAATCGGCACACAAATTACTATTAGTTTCATCGATTACTTATTTGTTTCAGCGGATTACTAATGCGTTCCCGGATTGCTAAAATCGTTTGCACACAATTACTATGTAGTTTCCTCGATTTACTATTTGTTTCCTCGATTTACTAATTGCGTTCCCTCGATGCTAAAGTGCACACAATACTATTAGTTCCCGAGTTACTATTTTTGTTTCCTCGATGTCTAATTCGGTCCCTCGATTTGCTAAATCGGAAACACGATTCACTATTTGTTTCCTCGATTTACTAATCGTCCCTGATTTGCTAAATAGGCGCACGATACTGATTTGTTCCTCGATTTACTATTTCGTTTCATCGATTTACTATTTGTTTCCGCGATTTACTTAATTTGGTTACACTCGATTTGCTAAAATCGTGCACACAATTACGATTTGTTCCTCGATGTAATAATTCGTCCCTCGATTTGCTAATCGTGCCACACAATTATATTGAGGTTCCGATTTACTATTTGTTTCTCGATTAGTATTTTGTTCCCTCGATTTGCTAAATCGTGCACACAATTACTATTTAGTTTCCTCGATTTACTATTTTGTTTCCTCGATTTACTAATTCGTTCCCTCAATTTGCTAAATCGTGCACACAATTTACTAATTTGTTCTCGATTACTAATTTGTTCCCTCGATTTGCTAAATCGTGCACACGATTACTATTTTGTTTCCTCGATTTACTAATTCGTTCCCTCAATTTATAAATTGTGCACACGATTTACAAATTCATTCCCTTTATTTGCTAATTCGTTCCCTCAATTTATAAATTGTGCACACGATTTACTAATTAATTCCCTCGATTTGCTATTTGTTTACTCGATTACTAATTCGTTCCCTGACTTTGATTTTTTTTTTTTTTACAATCATGCACACAATTACTATTTTGTTTACTGATGTACTAATTGTTCCCTCGATTTGCTAAATCGTGCACACAATTACTATTTAGTTTCCTCGATTTACTATTTTGTTTCCTCGATTTACTAATTCGTTCCCTCAATTTATAAATTGTGCACACGATTTACCAATTCGTTCCCTCGATTTATAAATTGTGCACGATTTACTAATTCGTTCCCTCGATTTGCTAAATCGTACACACAATTACTATTTGTGTTTCTACGATTACTATTTTGTTCCATCGATTTGATAATTCGTTCCCTCGATTTGCTAAATCGTGCACAACAATACTAATTAGTTTCCTCGTTTTACTATTTTGTTTCCTCATTTACTAATGAGTTCCCCGATTGCTAACGTGCGCACAATAATATAGTGTCTCGATTTACATTTGTTTTCCCGATTTTACTAATCGTCCCCTGATTTGCTAAATCATGCCACACAATACTATTGGGCCTCGAGTCTACTAATTGTTCCCTCGATTTGCTAAATCGTGCACACAATTACTATTTAGTTTCCTCGATTTACTATTTTGTTTCCTCGATTTACTAATTCGTTCCCTCGATTTGCTAAATCGTGCACACAATTACTATTTAGTTTCCTCGATTTACTAATTCGTTCCCTCAATTTGCTAAATCGTTCCCTCGATTTATAAATTGTGCACACGATTACTATTTTGTTTCCTCGATTTACTAATTCGTTCCCTCAATTTGCTAAATCGTTCCCTCGATTTATAAATTGTGCACACAATTACTATTTAGTTTCCTAGATTTCTATTTTGTTTCCGATTTACTAATTCGTTCTTTCGATTTGCTAAATCGTGCACACGATTACTATTTCGTTCCCTTGATTTATAAATTGTGTGCACGATTTACTATTTTGTTCCTTCGATTTATAAATTGTGCGCACAATTACTATTTTGTTTCCTCGATTTACTAATTCGTTCCCTTGATTTGCTAAATCCTGCACACGATTACTATTTTGTTCCTCGAGTAACTAATTCGTCCCGATTTGCTAAATCGTGCCACACAATTTACTATTTAGTTTCCTGATTTTACTATTTTTGTTTCCTCGATTACTAGTGTTCCCTCGATTGCTAAAAGCGTGCACACAATTACTCAATTTAGTTTCTCGATTTACTATTTGGTTTCCTCGATTACTAAATCGTTCCATCGATTTGCTAAGAATCGTGCACACAATACTATTAGTTTCCTCTGATTTACTATTTTTGTTTCCGCGATTACTATCGTTCCCTCGATGTGCTAAATCGTGCACACATGACTATTTTGTTTCCTCGATATAATTCGTTCCCTCGAGGTGATAAATCGTGCACACAATTACTATTTGTTTCCCTCGAGTTACTAATTGTTCCCTCGATTTGCTAAATCGTGCACACAATTACTATTTAGTTTCCTCGATTTACTAATTCGTTCCCTCAATTTATAAATTGTGCACACGATTTAGCAAATCGAGAGAACGAATTACATTTCGTTTCCTCGATTTACTAATTTGTTCCCTCGATTTGCTAAATCGTGCACACGATTACTATTTCGTTCCATCGATTTGCTAATTCGTTCCCTCGATTTACTAAATTGTGCGCACGATTACCATTTCGTTTCCTCGATTTACTAATTCGTTCCCTCAATTTATAAATTGTGCACACGATTTACTAATTAGTTCCCTCGATTTGCTAATTCGTTCCCTCGATTTACTAAATCGTGCGCACAATTTACTAATTCGTTCCCTCGATTTACTAAATTTTGCGCACGATTACCATTTCGTTTCCTCGATTTGCTAATTCGTTCCCTCGATTTGCTAAATCGTGCACACAATTACTATTTCGTTTCCTCGATTTACTAATTAGGTCCTCGATTTGCTAAGTCGTGCGCACAATTTACTAATTCGTTCCCTCGATTTTAGCCCTACTTTTTTTTCCTGCATGCCATGTGGTGGGGCTCTGTCGAAAAGGAGAGAGAGAGAGAGACCTATGCGACTTGTATTTTTGTCTTTTGTGCGTGGCTGACAGATATTGTCACTGTGAGCTGTCATTTTAAGTGCTGCATGAAAAAATACGCTGAAAAAAATTGTCTTAAGATTGTACCTCTCCTCTACTGTTTTTCAGATCAGCTACGCTTCGTCCAGTCGACTTTTGAGCAACAAGAATCAGTACAAATCATTCATGAGAACTATCCCCACCGATGAGTATCAGGCTATTGCCATTGCTGCCATCATTGATCACTTCCAGTGGAACTGGGTGATTGCCATCGCCTCTGACGATGAATATGGTCGCCCGGGGATCGAAAAGTTTGAGAATGAAATGTTTCATAGGGACATCTGCATTGATCTCAATGTTTTAATTTCACAATACATCGATGAAGCTGAGATCCGCCGCCTGGCAGACCGCATCGAGAACTCAACCGCTAGAGTCATCGCCGTGTTCGCTAGCGGACCGGACATCGAGCCACTCGTTAAAGAGATGGTGAGGCGAAACGTCACAGACCGTATCTGGTTGGCGAGTGAGGCGTGGGCCAGCTCTAGCCTGGTTGCCAAGCCAGAGTACCTTGATGTCATGGGAGGAACGATTGGCTTTGCGCTGAGGGCTGGCCATATACCCGGCTTTAAAGAATTCCTACAGCAGGTGCATCCAAAGAAGTCCAGCCATAATGAGTTTGTGCGAGAATTTTGGGAGGAGACTTTTAACTGCTATCTTGAAGATAGTCCAAGGAATGAGGACAGTGAAAACGGCAGTACAAGTTTCAGACCTCTGTGCACTGGTGAAGAGGACATTGCAAGTGTGGAGACACCGTACCTGGACTACACGCACCTACGGATTTCTTACAATGTGTATGTAGCTGTTTATGCCATAGCACAGGCACTTCAGGACATACTTACCTGCACACCTGGAAAAGGATTGTTTGCTAATGGCTCTTGTGCAGACATTAGGAAAGTTGAAGCATGGCAGGTTGGTACTTATCATGCTACATATATATATTTGTAAACTGCACAATAATTTCCTGTTGGTTCCCTTCTGCTCCTCTTGATTTTCTAGGATATTGACGAAATGGTATTCACATGCCTCTTTTTATTCTAAAAGGTTCTGAAACAACTGAGACACCTCAACTTCATAAACAGCATAGGGGAGAGGGTGCGCTTTGACAATGGCAGTGAGCTCTCAGCAAATTATACCATTATAAACTGGCATCGATCACCTGAGGATGGTTCTGTTGTGTTCAAGGAGGTTGGTTATTACAGTATGCATAACAAGAACGGAGCCAAACTTTCCATTGACAAGACAAAAATACTGTGGAATGGCCGTCTAACTGAGGTGAGTAAGCATAGACCACACAGTAGCCAGAGTGCTTGGCTCTTAAAGCCCGGGACACACCAAGGTGACGGTCGAGCAATGTCGGGTGTTTTTTGAGCATCGGTCGTAGTGTGTTCTGCACCGTTGGCTCTATTCCAGGGGTGTCAAACTCAATTCCTGGAGGGCTGGAGACCTGTAGAGTTTAGATTCAACCCTAACTCTAAACACACCTGATGCAACTGATAAAGTCCTTCAGGCTTATTTGAAAACTACATGGTATGTGTGTTGGAGCAGGGTTGAATCTAAACTCTGCAGGGCTCTGGTCCTCCAGGAATTGAGTTTGACACCCCTGCTCTATTTGGACACCATCAGCTGTTTTACGGCCACTTCTGCTTGTCCAATCGGCGCTGGAGCTCGTCGGCGAGAAAGAGAACTCAGATTGACTATTCAGCTTAGCGAATGAGCACACGAGAAAAAAACGCAACTGACGAAAGCCAACCAATCACAAGAAGAAGACCCAGGACTGACAATGCCATTAAAAGTGTTCCTTGCTTTGCATATCCACAGTTCTAGCTCTTCCGGTTTCACTAGCTGGGTTTCCATCATCCGGCTTTTATGCACATTTTGAAGTATCGCATCAGAATCGAGTCATGGAAACGCTGCATTTCGAATAAAAAATGCCTTAATTCGCAAAAAAGTTTTTATGCTCGCTTGAGGTGGTTTTTGATTTGTGTGAAAAAGGGTTAATGTGAATAATGGGATATGGAATGCATTTTGCGAATAAATTCCTCCATGCGCATTAAAACAGTCACGTGACTTTGTGCTATGGGGCGGCAAATCCTGACTAACCAGCGGACCGATCTTGTTCCACAGCATCTGAAATGTTGTTATACGGTCATTCGGAAATGCCCGAGCAAAGTCTGTCATCAAAGTATTTCTGTATAATTGCCTCCCAGAACTGTTAAACGACTGCGTTCCCAAACAGTAGCATCCACCTCCGAAAGCAATGAGCGCATTCATTGTGTTTCGTCTGCTCGTTCTGAGGTGCAAGTAATTTATTATATAGGAAAATTATTATATTCAGTAGCCTCTACTTTTCTTAGTGATGTATAGTGCCAGTTTATCAGGAAGTGATGATTTTGTTCTCTTTGACTCGTTGGATGGAAACGGTGCTTGTTCACAATGCGGGCGATATTCCAATTTTGCGCATAAGTTAAATTCGCAACTTTGGATGGAAACCCGGCTACTGCTTGAATGCGAAAACAAAGACTACTGCACCATCCTGCTATGGCAGAGTTATGTATCTCCAATGCAGTCTCAGTTGGCTTTAGTGGTGATTACTAGGTGCAACTTTTTTTCATGCCCTGACATGCAGTCGGACTTCCCCTCGTACACTAGTTTCTCTGGCGTCGTTTTGGTGTGTCCCCCCCCCTTAGATTGTTAAAAGCCTGCGCTCATTAAATGGTTCTGTTATGCTCGTGTAAGTCTTAATTTCGTTTTTGGGGTGTTCTAGAATAGGTTTTCATGCTTGATTGTTCGAAAAGCACATTATTTTTCACATATTTTACCTTGTTGCAGCACCGTCTGTCTCAAACGCGTCGTCTAATTCCCGTTTCGATGAAACCCCTCCTTCAAATGAGCTCTGATTGGTTAGCTGGCTCAGTGAATTGCGACTTGCGATCTGCTTATAGCATGTTCCGGAAATGTTACGCCCCTTACCATAACCACGAGTTTCATCTGCTCAGTTATACATATTAACAATGCTGTCAATTTTGCCATACCAATTTCGAGCCCGATTCTGAGAGTGTTAATGAACAACAGGATCATGCAGAACCTTTGGTCTTTTACGGTCTCTAGTGCAGCTCAACCAAGCCTTGCTTTGTGTATTCTGTGAGCGGGAATGGTTTAAATTATTGACATTGTGACTTCACAATATCCGGAAGAAGAACATTATAGTCCGAACGAGCCGTTTGTTGTAGTTCTTGAAAAGTTTTCTGTATATCTCCCTTTGGAGTGCACTTTGTAACCTTGCGGATCTTTGTATGCTGAAACAGGAACATTACACACTAACTTGACAAACTGAAAAAGCATAATAGGACCCCTTTAAGTTAATGGATTCCCCGAGGATCACATCCTTATCCAGTCGGTTACAGCAAATGTGCCTTTGTTGTATTGCATGAGACAATACATTGTTTTCCTTTCCTCTACCAGGTACCATTTTCCAACTGTAGTGAGGAGTGTGAACCTGGAACCAGAAAAGGAATTATTGATGGCAAACCCACATGCTGCTTCGAGTGTACAGAGTGCTCGGATGGGGAGTACAGTGATCATAAAGGTTAGCAAATGCATGAATTAGCAACAAGTATACTTGAGTCAAGACTTAGAGCAGAGGAGTCCAATCCTGCTCCTGGAGCACCACCTTCAAGCAGAGTTTATCTCTAGTCCTAATTAAGCAGGTTACACTTACTGCACTTCTTCATTTCTGTGGTATCCTATTGTACAACTCTAACAGCAGTTCAGTGATGTCAAGGCTATAATGCAATCCAGCTCCAACACACCTGCCTGGACATTTCTAGTGAGTCTGAGGACCTTGATTAGCTGCTTCAGGTGTGTTTAATAATGGTTGGAGCTAAACTCTGTGGGACAGTGGCCCTTTAGGGAAAGGTTTGGACACTCCTAGCTATAATGGCATATGTGATCCAAGTTGAACGTTATGCTTGCTTCAAAGGTAGACGCACAAAGGTTGATATTTTGGGTTACCTACCCTTGGGTTAGAGCAGGGGTAGCCAAGCCTGCTCCTGAATGGTTACCATCCTAATGGTGAATGGTTACCAGCTAATCAAGGTGTTCAGGATTACTAGAAAAAAATACTTTTAAGTCTGCAGCAAGGTGGCTCTCCTGGATGAGGGTAGGCTACCCCTGTTGTACAGCACCTTTTATTCTTAGTCAATTTTGCATGTTAAGATATTCATACAACAAAATACAACCAAATCAACGTCTACGTGCTGGCAGTTACTAGGGCAGCACAATTACTCAAATTTCTAATCACTATTACAATTACGGATGCCACAATTAATCGTTCAAAGTCCACTTATGTTATTCTTCGTGTTTAAGATGTGTTTTTTTTCTTTCTACATGTTATCTTATGGGTTTTTACATTATTTAAATTTTAGTGTAACATTATAATACCATGCATATTTTTCCTTTTTTTATTTAAAGAAGAAACCAATCCAGTCAGATTTGAGGCTTAATGCTATAGAAAAGCACTAAAGGTTTTTCAGTTGTTTTCAGCTTGTTTATTTTCATATTAAAATGCGGTATGCAGTTGCATCAAACAATGTTATAAACATCATTCAATATAAATTGTGATTATATGATGTGTAATAATCGCAATTACAATTTCAAGGAAATAATCGACAATTATTATTTTTGTCATAATCGTGCAGCCCTAACTTGAGTGACTGGCACTTAATAAAATAAATAAAATTAACACAATGGCGGGCAAGGAGTTAATTAAGTAAAGACTATATTGACTCATTTTTAAATCTTTGAATTAATACTTCCTCATTGAAAACCTTTCAAATAGAGTCATAGCATTGGTCTATGATATCCTTCCTCTTTTGCTGCCAGTCCACACACACACACACACACACACAACAATTGCCTTAATGTTATACTCCCTTTTACAACCCTAGTCTAATCTATCCCAACATCGAGGGACTAACAGAGCTTGACTAAGGTAAGATTGCTAACGTATTGTACATATGGAGTGCTTTTGTACTATTAGTCTGTTTCTTTTCTTTTCCCTCACAAGATGCCAGTGTTTCTTGCTCTAATGCCCCAACAACTCCTGGTCTAACTCCAATCAACGTCCGTGCTTTCTGAAGGAGATCGAGTTTCGCGTCCTGGACCGAACCGGTGTTGGGGATCGCTATTGGGCCTTACGTCAATTCGCCAACGTTCTCGTGGTTCTGGTTAACAGCTTTCGTGTTGGTGCTTTTTTGTGCAATTTATCCGTGAGACTGCCGATTGTGAAGGCTTCGAACTCGAGAGCTTTGTCCGTTTCTACGTTGCTTTTCTCACTCCTGTTGATTTCTCACAGCTCTCTTAGATTCATGGTGAGGCCAGCGGACGTGGGACGTGCCGTGTACTGCAACCGCTTTTGGAATCAGCTTTTGGTGTTTTGCATTCGTCCTGATCTGCTTCCTACTTAAAACCATCGTGTCGCCACTGGTGTTCGAAGCCACAAATCCCCACCCAGCCTCCCGTAATGAGTCGGGGATTTGAACGTGCAGTTCTTACTAGTTTGTTCCTGTTCACCTGTTGTGCAGTGAATGATCTGCGTGGTTGGTTGTACATGCTCACTATGACATTCGATGATGAATTATCTTTATCACCTGGCCACGAGGGGCTCTCCTGTATGCGTTGGGATTCCTGATCGGTTATACATGCCTGCTGGCCGCCGTTTTCTTCTTCTTTGCATTCAAGTCTCGAACTCCGGAAACTGTCACGGAGGCCAATTCATGCACATTAGCATGACTCCATTTTTTTCGATTGTTTGGATCTCCTTCCATCAATCCCCACTACTTCAGCACTCGCTATGCAATTCTGTTCCTCAGGCGGCCGTGAGGTCATTGCCATTCAATCTGGCTCTCTATCCTATCCCAATTTCTGCAACCTACCTCCTCGAGCTGTAACATATTTATTTCACAAGGTCTACATCTCCCTCCTGAAACCATCTCAGGAACACCTATTGAGGAGTTCGTTTAGCACAGCACTCATGCTTTCAAAGCAGCAGCGAAAGCATAGAACACCTGAGCCAAGTCTGCTGCTCTCCAAAGAGGGCTAAGCTGTGTCTGGGGGGGTGGGGGGGTGTCGCTGTGGGGGCGGGGCTGCCTCGGGCGTGCGAGCGTTTGGGTGCCTGAAGACACCCACGGACAATGATATTTGAGTTCCCCCTATCAAGCTCACAGACTAGTCAGACAACCGCAATCAGAGGTGTGAGCTTTGGAACGCGGAACATTCATCTCTCCCAACGGGATCCATAAGCCCTTGAGGGTGGGGCTAGAAAGAGACTCGTGGGGGGGGGGGGGGGGGGGGGTGATAAACGAGTGCACACAAACTGGTTTGCACTGTGATTTTGGTTTAAGGATATGGTTGTTTTTGTACTCCGTGGTGGTATCGCAATAGCTGTATCCGTCATTTTCTCCAAAGAAACCTCCCAGTCTTCAGGCCCGGACTGATCTCTGTCAACAAAACTTAGACCCACCATAACTCACCGACACAAAAGTGAAATTTGCATACAATCCAATTGTGTACCACTGCATTCTTTCATAGACACTTTTTATGTCACTCTGTTTTAGGCATCTTGCTGAATGCCTTATATGTAACACAGAAGTGGATAAATAAAACAAAAACACCCGATTTATGTCTACTGTGATTTCTAGTGCCTTGGGGGGTCCACTAAAGTACTTATAATTAGTTCAAGACAAGCTTCAAGTCATAACGAAGTGACGGAGCCTATAACACACCTGTCACTCCGACTCAGAGACACCTCTTTCTTTGCGTCTCAGCAATCTTGCCTGCCATTACAGGTAGACCTGCACCCTCACATTGCCCGGCCCCCCGTTATACTTCTCATATAGCACAGCCCTGTTGTAATAGCTGGACCTTCTTCTCACTGGAAGTAATGTAAGTCGTGCAAAGACGGAGTGACGTTAAACGGACAGTTCTCACTAAGTCTGATGCAACACCTAAACTATAAATAATCATTACAAGCTTACCGTTGTGAATTTGAGTAGAAACGGTTTTCAACACTCACTTTTACGTACAACACGTACGTACTTTGTCAATATTTTTGGTGTTTTTTTAAAGAGTAAATATCTGCCTTTTTCAAGGTGCATTTAGATCCCAGAGGAGAATAAACATAAATATAATTAATAATTACTAACAGGTGTAAACCATGACATCATAATGGATGTTTCTGATTGGACAACAATTCACAATTGTAGCCACAGAGAGATAATAGGTTCCATTTTCATATCAAAACAAAACCATTTATATAATATATGATATAACGCAATAGTTCATTTGTTACTAAATTGTTACATATAGAGAGATGATTGCGTTTTACTGGACCATCTTGCCTGTGCCACAATTTTGGTCTTCCTATCCAAATACTAGTCAACAGAAAGTAAATTCTTCTTTCAAGCAGGAAACAAAGTGGTGGTAAAATGAGCGAATAACTTTGTTGTTACTCAGTCTGATGTTTTCTGATCAGAACAAGTTCAACAAGCATTATACTGGAGCGCAAGGAATGAAAAATTACTACTTTGCAAAAGAGAAAGTGTACAAAAAACAGATGTATGTTTTATATACATCTCACAAACCATTCAATGCATGTGTTGATATGAGTTTTAGTGGCATCTACTAAATGCACACTAACTGCTTTGGAGCGGTATTCGAGTCTTAAGTTTATCCCATCATGCATCATGTTCTGTGAATAAATCGTGAGACTTTTTGCCGAGATCTTGCGGAAACCTTTCTGGTGTACGCTACACCTCCATTATTCCATAATAATTAGATATTACATATAATTTGGCAGTACAACATATTTTGTGAAACGTTTGCAACTGCTTTGTATCAGCGTTAGACACCACCCATCCAATTAACTGTGTTGTCTGTTTGGGGACTTTTTAGGAACATGAAGGTAAAGTGTAAACACTTTTTTTTAGAAGTGTGTACCCACTCGTGTAGTCTAATGGACGCCTTCTCGGCCCCACCAACGACTTGTGGTCTCTCCTGCCCCTTCTACACTGCATCAAGCACTTGGACCAAATACACAAAAGATGTAAGTAGTAGACAAGCGGTGGGCAGTGTTGGTTCTATTTGTATGCACTAAAGATGTTCACTGTTAAAAAAGGTGGAAACTATAAAACAGGAGCCCTATTCCTTGAGAACATTGTCTCTGCCCCTCCTGCAGTTTCACAGAACAGCCTTTTTGATCATTTAAATTGGACAAAAAAAATGGTCCATGCAGCAAAATAAATATCTTTTAAATTACTCCCCAAATTTTCTGACGAAAACATTTGTATCAGAGAATGCTCCTTTTGTCAGAATGACACTGAGACCCTTCTTCGTTTGTTTTGGTGATGCAGTTATACTTCTCAGCTCTGGAAAGATCTTAGTTTGTTTATCTTGAATACTGTCTTACAAGATTTTTGAATGAATCCCAAATCTGTCATTTTGGGATTTTTTGAAGCGGATCCCATGCAATGCCTGTTTTGCAAGAAACCTAATTATCTTCTTCTGTAAATTCTATATTCACAAATGTACATTTTCAGATTGTAAACCTATGTTTATAGTATGTGTACAAGAAAGCGTTTAGAACCTGTACAATTTCCACGGCCTGCACATTTTCTTCTGCATTTAATGCTTCATTTTTATCATTCTGTATACTGCCCTCTTCTATTATTAGGCTATAATAAGCTCTGTTATGAGCTATGGTAGCCTGTTGGTTGTTCATGTTTTCCTTTTTTCTCGCTATTGATGTTATTTGTAATGATTGTGTTGTAATTGTGTTCAAATAAAGCATGCAGCAGACAGTCAGGTGCAGTTGCTGCATCCGCCGGCAGGTGCTGAGAGATGACTGAGAGCCTGCGCTCTGTATTTGCGGAAATGCTGGGGTTCAGTGCGCTGCTGGATTGAGCTGAGAGTGCGTCTGCTTTCACAGCCGTAAATCGAGTTAACCTCTGTTTACTTTCTACTTTATTCTTCCCCAGTATGCCTGTGTTCTCCTCGTGAAACACCAGCTAAGAAGTGCGCAGCTTCGCACAGCAGGCCAGCGCGAGGGCGGTGAGTTCAGTCGCTAGTTTAGCTGTTTTGTATCATTCACTGTCAAACTCTAACCATTCAAATCAATACAGTGTAGTCTTCGCTCTGAACGTGCTTAAAGCTGTGCTTAAGAAATCAGAAATGGGCATTGTTTGGCGCAAACCACTCTTCCGAAATGTCTGTTCATTTGAAACGATTAATTATTATTTTATTAATTTATCGATTAATTATTATTAAACGATATATTAAACATGATCTCAAGACGTCGCGAGGAAGCACTTGACTTAATGCTAATTTTAAGGCATGATGAACCGATATCAAATTACATTTTTCATTAATCTCATGAGAAGCAGAAAAAAAGGTTTTGTGAATTTTTCTTTTAATGTCATTGCTTTGGTCGGATCATAAGAAACAAGTGCAGAAAAAAACATTTAGAAAATAGATATTTTATTCTGTCCTTCTTGGGTTTTTTTTATAAAGAGTTATTCAAAAATAAATAAATAGACATGAAAAGGCATGTATAGGCAATGATTTATTTATTTTTTTTGTCATGCACCAATCAGTTTTTAGCTTTCAGGCTTTTTAATCCAAACTTTGTACAAAGATATAACAGAATGACCTGATATACTATTTTATTTCATGGAATATGTGTGTAAAATCTCCATAAATTGATATTCCCATTTTATTCAATGTATCTATACACTGCATCTAATTTGTGTGCTCTTGTGGGTAAACCATAATGAAAAAAGAAGTGCAATAATGGGAGTAATAATAACGTGGCAACATTTTCATAAGAATATCTCATATTTCTTAGGAATATTGATCTATGATATATTGTTGTGTTTCCTCAAAATGCCGGATTAACAGCCGTTTGTCCTGGTGTCCTCTACAGAAGACAATTATGAAAATTATGCCCTGTTTCCTAACAAAAAGTCATATTCCCAAACAATTTGAAAATCAGCCAGATTTAAATGATAATTACAAAACATTATCACGTTTCCCTAAGAGTGCTAAATCTGAGCGTTCTGTCAATAGCAGTCATATTTAATGACCAAAGAGAGGGAGTGTTTATGATCAAACCTGCTAAAAAAGTGCTCTGAACAGGACATCCAGACTAAAACTGTGGCGTGAAGGGTCTCAGAGGAATCACTCAAATATAATGACCTCTACACAAGGGTCCCTGGAGACATTATAGCATTTATTTTCTTACACCACAGACCCAGGGATGATATGCAATGTTATTTATTTCGACTATAGTAAAACAAAGCAAACGAACAGTGACTGATTAAAGATATGTCGAGTACAGGACCTTCAGCAGCACATTTACAACCACTGGCTGAAAACAAAAACTTTATGTGTTCTTTGACGTGGCAAGGACAGGCGAAGGTCCTGTTACAAAGAGAACAAATGATGAAATGCACACAACAGACTCAAAGCGGTGAAGTGTCAACATGAAACACGAGAGGAGGGCGTAGAGGTGACAGGCTGAGTGAGGAGGAATGTGACTAACAGGTTACACTGGCCTGTAAGCACATATGTTATGATTTTAATGATAAAATATGTGTATTGTGATTACGAAGCGTTGCTAGTGTGCCTCGTGACGAGCTGTGATACAGACAAAGTGTGTTTGGAAGAAGCTAAACATTTATTTTTTTTAAACTTTTTTCTCACTTTGGTATTTATACTTCCATTTGTACTATTGCATGGAATATGTGCATTTGCTATGCTATGACTATTGCATGATTATGACAAAAATCTTAAATGTCGATTATTCCCTTGAAATTGTAATTGTGATTATTAATTGCGATTTAAATTGCAGGATGTTTATACCATTGTCTGAAGCAACGGCATGCCATATTTTTATATGAAAATAAACAAGCTGAAAACACTCTAACTGAAAAAGTTGTATTGCTTTTCTGTAGCATTAAACCTCAGATGTCAACTATACATTGGATCGGTTTCTTATTTAAATAAAAAAGTACAAATATGCATGGTATTATAATGTTATACTAAAATTAAAACAATGGAAAAGCACTTAAGATAAGCTGTAGAAAGAAAAAAACACATCTTAAGCATGCGGAATAACATTAGTGGACGATTAATTGCCGCTTTGAACGATCGGTAATTGTAATCGCAATTATAAATTTTATTAATTGTGCTATGGATTACATTTCGCAGTCCTGTTTTTTAACAATTATTTGTGATGACCCTTTAGACCGTCATAAGGGTCGATTTTCTTTTTTAATTGAGAGTTATACATCACCTGAAAGCTGAATAAATAAGCTTTGCTTTCCATGAGTATGTTTGAGAATCGAATCAGAGCCCCACCGATATGGGGTTTTTTGGGCGATACCGATATATAGCTAAATCATATCGGCCGATATTCTTTGTGTATATTATAGTACCGTACCAGTCAAAAGTTTGGACACTTTCCCATTCGTCAAACAGAAATATATATATATACACAACACAAATTTTTGCAAGATCACTCAAATGTGTGATCAAGCACGTAGAATGGAAGTGACAGAGATAGCTACTTAATGGAGGCAGGGCATTAACAATAAACTGATTATCAAAATGAACGATCACGTGACAGAACAGTAAAGTTGAAGTTGAGTAACTTAATTGAATTCAATTTTTAATACATTCACACTTCATTCCGCTGAAGTTAATTTCACTTCGGGAAATCATTCACGGCTTGCGCTACGGTCTAAACACACAGACAAAACTTACAGGCAGTGTGAATGTGTGACATATATACTCTGTAAATAAAGACAATATAAATTCACGTCTCGCACACTTTAATGCCCTTTGAATGTAACGTGTAAGTTCCCTTGGAACTGGAATCATGGCGGAATTTTATGTTAAGTCCACTTCGCGGGGCACTTACAGTCGAATAAGACAACCACTTCAATGCTGCTGCCTGAACAAGTCCTTACTGAAGGGAAAGTGTTGGCTGGTGTCACTATATCGAGAGGGTTCCTCGAGCTGAAGGGATCTCCCGAGTTTGGTGCGGATTCGCCACTCCGTTACGGAGATATGGCCGTTCAAAGTTTCAATGGTTTTCCATAGACTTAAGCTTTAAAGCATTTCATCCAGGTCGCCAGTAGCAAACAATGGAGCGCGCTCTGCTGGACAAACTAAGTAATTACACCATTTCAAGCATTTATCTGCGTTACATGTTATGTAAAAAAAATTTCATATCGGCGGCATATTCGCCCATACCGATATATCGGCGACAGGATCATATCGGCCGATAATATCGGCAAAACGATATATCGGTCGGGCTCTAGATATAATAATATTTGGCTGAGATACGATTATTTGAAAATCTGGAATCTGAGGGGGAAAAAAATCAAAATATTGCGAAAATCGCCTTTAAAGTTGTCCAAATTAAGTCCTTTGCAATGCATATTACTAATGATAATACATTTTTGATATATTTACGGTAGGAAATTTACAAAATATCTTCATGGAACATGATCTTTACTTAATATCTTTTTTTGTGATTTTTGTCATAAAAGAAAAATCGATAATTGTGACCCATACAATGCCTTTTTGGCTATTGATACAAATATACCCCAGCGACTTCTTTTGTGCTCCAGGGTCACATTTAGCATTTTTGCTGTTCACTTCAAAATACCAACAATCCATGTACTCTCTCAATTAATACGTGGTTAAGAAAAAAGTTAGAACCTCATACAAATGTTCTTTTTTGTGTTTCAGCTTTTTCGTAAAAGGCTTCTCACACGTTACTTCGACTGAAGAACTGTTCGTCTTCAGATGAAAAAATGAGCGAAAAAACAAATGAAAGAGACTTTTGGAGGAGCTCTTGTCAGCTTTAGGAGTGACTGTTTATCTTCGAGCAGATGCTCAGATGTGTCTTGCTTGCTGTTCTCTGGATTTCACCTCAAACTAAACTTCAGTCATGGGCCTCTTTCCATCCATATCCAAGATCATGAGGAAGGGGAAGGGTCTGTTTCTTCTGCTGTTGTGTCTGTGCGTTGTAGCATGGATTGCAACATTCTCAAATGATGACACAGTTAAGTCTGTCCAGGAGGGATCGAATCCTCTTGACGACAGGAGTGTTGAGGGCTTTGCTCAGCTGGAGCTGGAATCAGAGATGATGCAGAGTTTAGAGGAGCAGCAGTCTGTCAGAAAGAGCTGTCCAGAGCATTCACCCCTGCTCCGTGAGTGTTGTCTGAGTTCATCTTTTTATGGCTTAACCATGACCAAACGTAATGCTTCAAGTACAGGGAATGGTCAACATTAGCTGTAAAAGAAATGTTCCCCTCAAACTCCGTTATGGTCTAGTCATCCTCGTGTCATTTCAACCCTGTATTGTTTGTTTTTCTTCTGGACGCTCTCAGAAATAAAGGTGCAAAAGCTGTCACTGGGGTGATGCTTTTTCAAAAGGTGCACTTTTTAGCTACTAAAATGTACCTTTAAGGTACCAATACAGACCCTTTAGGTAGCTTTTGAGAAGGTACCACCCCAGCGACAGCTTTTGTACCTTTATTACTGAGAGTGTAAAATGCAAAAGGCACAATGTTCCAACCGCTGTTATCTATCCAGGGAAAATGCATTATGATTTATACTGCAAAGTATAACTTGTTCTCTGTTACACGAGTCATATAATGGACCAAAATGTATACCGTTGTTCACTGTGTGTTCATGTTTTTAAATGTGCCACATGGCAGTCGGACAATAAAACACAAATGGGATTTGAGAGGCCAATAAAAGGGGAAGATTATCATAGAATTATGACTTAAATTGTGACGTGAAGACTTAGATTATAGTCTTATGGACTTCTTTATATGGTACTTTTGTTGTGCATTTTTGTTCCTTTTTGGAACTCGGCAGCATAAATCACCATCTGCTCACTCAATGAGCACTGAATGAAATAGACAAATCAAAGTACAGATACCCTAAAATATTGCACCAGTCATTTTAGATTAAAATTTTATTATTATTATAATTTTTCTTTTTTTTTTTACTTTTATCAGAATAGTACAAAACATGGTGAATTTTGTGGTAGCTGCTAAAAAAATAAAAATAAAAATAGTGGACATGATTCAAAAAGGCTAAATGGTCTTTAAAAGGTCACACATGTACTGTTCATGATCAAAAATGACCTTGTGAAACAACAAAAGTACTTGATTTTTAATGTACAGTATTTAAGTATTAAAAGCACTTTTACTTTTAAATTTGCAATTTAATATACTCATCCTACAATAAGGAAGATTAGCAGATGAAGACATGAGCATGTATTGATTTGCATATTAACAGATGTTTTATTACAAAATGATACACCTTCAGACTTCCATATATCTATTTGATCATTAATCTATTTAATAATCGGTAACACTTTAGATTAGGGAAATCAATAAACTCATAATTCGCTGCTTATTAATAGTAAGTAAGGCAGTTGTTGCAGTAGTTATGTTTATGAATGGGATCTAGAATATGGTCATGCAGAATAATTAGTGCTTTGTAAGTACTAATAAACAGACAATATGCTAGTAAAATGCATGGTGATAAGCAACTAGTTGATAAACTAGTGAATGGTGTTACCTAAGAATCTACTATATATTTACTGTAAGTTGCTGATAATTCAAGTGTGCAAACAAACTAAAATAATGGAAAAAAATAAAATAAATCAATAAGTGTGTAAATGTGTGGCAACAAATAGTATAAACATACAATATAAAAATAGACGTCACACGGGGCAAAACATTTGAAGGAGAATGCTATCGCCATGCAAACATACCAGTTTTATATCATTTGAAAGTGATGTAGCAGCAGGGAAGATTTATGCATATTAATTTGCTTAATTGATAGTTTTTCTATAGACAGCATGCAAATGTGGATATAATTACGATATGTGACCCTGGACCACAAAACTTAAGTGTCTTAAGTGTCAGTTGTTAGAAATTGAGATTTATCTGAAAGCTGAATAAATAATATTTCCATTGATGTATGGTTTGTTAGGATCGGACAATATTTGAAAATCTGGAATCTGAGGGTGCAAAAAAATCTAAATATTGAGAAAATCGTCTTTAAAGTTGTCCAAATTAAGTCCAATGCATATAACTAATCAAAAATTAAGCTTTGATATATTTACAGTAGGAAACTTACAAAACATCTTCATGGAACATGATCTTTACTTAATATCCTAATGATTTTTGGCATAAAAGAAAAATCGATAATTTTGACCCATACAGTGTATTGTTGGCTATTGCTACAAATACTGGTTTTGTGCTCCAGGGTCACATATAGCATTTCATACAATAGGTTTAAATTTAGGTGAAAGTCACACAATTTTTTTTACTTTTAAACATATCAATAACTTTTAAACCTTTGAGCTGATAATAGCGGATAAAGATCTGAACCATGGAGCTGCAGCGCAGAGAAAGATGTGGGAACCACCTCTATGTGAATGTAAATGTTTACACATCACTGTTTTTTCCTTCCACAGCTGCTTGCTAATTCAGGCTCGTTTCCAAAGATGGGGCCCTGTAATTAATGTGGGCCCCAGCTGGTGCTGTATTGAAGGCCTGCACCTGGTCCGTGGGCCTTTCACTGACTTGTGGGCCTGTGTCCATGTGTGTTTATTGATTTCTGATTGTTCTTCTCCACAGGAGGCGCTATCAAGCTGTCATTTGATCCCTCGCTGACGATAGAGCAGGTAGAGAGTGACAACGGGGAGGTGGTGGAGGGTCAGTATAACCCCTCTGACTGTGAGGCCAGACAGAGCGTGGCCATCCTTATCCCTCACAGAAACAGAGAGAAGCACCTGCTCTACCTCCTCCACCACCTCCACCCGTTCTTACAGAGGCAGCAGCTTCACTACGCCATCTACATCATTCACCAGGTAGATTCTGTAGACACAGGATCCTCGTTGCTAGAATTTGATGCCATTTTTAGAGCGTTCAGTGTTCATTTTTAAGTCAGTAAAGGTTTCTTGGACAACAAACATAATGTTCTTTTTTTTTAATGAGCATATCCTACTTTCTCTGACGTTAAAAGGGACCTTTATTGGTTCTATAGCATTGACGCCCTCTTCAATGCGTAACAATGTTTACTTACGGCTTTGCTCCGGGGTCCATTATAGCTTGCACTGCCCCATCCTTAAACAACAGCATGTTTGCAAAGCCTGCGATACATTGTTACTCGTTCACCGAACAGTCTATTCTGCAAAAACTAGTAAGACCAACCTGAAATGTGACCCTGGAGCATAAGGGTCAATTTTTCATGCATCAATTTTTTATGCATCATCTGAAAGCTGAATAAATAATCTTTCCATTGATGTATGGTTTGTTGGCCGAAATACAACTATTTGAAAATCTGGAATCTGAGGGTGCAAAAAAATCCAAATATTGAGAAAATCATCTTTAAAGTTGTTCAAATGAAGTTCTTAGCAATGCATATTACTAAACAAAAATTAAGTTTTGATATATTTACGGTAGGACATTTACTAAATATCTTCATGGAACATGATCTTTACTTAATATCCTAATGATTTTTGGCATAAAAGAAAAATCCATAATTTTGACCCATGCAATGTATTGTTGGCTATTGCTACAAATATCCCCCAGCGACTTAACACTGGGCTGCAGGGTCGCATATGATTGCAAATATTTAACTTGGTAACACTTTAGTATAGGGACCATTTCTCACTATTAACTAGTTGCTTATTAGCATGCAGATTATTAACATATTGGCTGTTTATTAGTACTTATAAAGCACATATTCTGCATGATCATATTCTACATCGCTAATCATACCCAATGCCTAAACTTAGGCAAAAGTCATAGTTAATGGTTTGTTAATAGCGAGAATTGGACCTTAAAATAAAGTGACCTTAAACTCTCTTTCCTAACATTTGGAAAGACTATCTTTTTGTTCATATACACAAAACTTGAATGAAACTATTGTTGTCTTCAACAATAGTGTGTTACTTCCTTCTCATTATTACAGTGACTGAGCAAGCCAAGTTTCTGACTCCTGTGGGCATTAATTATGGGCAGTTTTCTGTTTTTGAAGTTTAGTGTTTTTTTCTTATGACATCTTTAACAACGGTAGAGATAAGTGCCACCAGCTGATGTTGGTGATATGAATAATTTAAGTTGTACAGTTTTCATTTCGAGTGGTTAGGTAAAGTAAAAATGATAGACGCTGAAACTCTGAGTAATGAAAGGTGTGCATGCTTTTCTTCTCGTGTCAAGAAAGAGTGTTGTAGTGTTTAAGTTCTGTCAGTAAAAACTGTTGAGGCAGTATACACCTAAAGAAGTAATTCATTCAAATAATTTCTTAGACTTTTTGTATTTTTTAAATCATGAAAGGAGAGTATTGGAAAGCACCTGGTGATCTATAGGAAATCACGATCCGCAAGCATTGATAAATGATGTGTGTATAATATATGTGTCTGTTTGTCTTGTAGGCTGGAGATGCTACATTTAACAGGGCAAAGTTATTAAATGTGGGCTACCTCGAGGCTCTGAAAGACCAGAGCTGGGACTGTTTCATCTTCCATGATGCTGATCTAGTTCCTGAGAACGATCATAATTTATACATGTGTGAGGATCAGCCTAAGCACTTAGTAGTGGGGAGGAATTCCACTGGGTACAAGTGAGTGATGCTGTCTCCTTCATTTAACAAACACGTTCCCATGCAGAGCGTTCTTGACATTTAAACACGCAAGATCTGGGTTAGACGGACAACACTGAGATCGATTAGCAGGACCGTTTCTCTCTAAAATACTAAAGCAGCAGAAGTGTCAAGAGTAGCTCAAAGCAGTGACACTACTAGTGTATCTACATTTTTCAGTAGTGTGATTCGTGGTTTAGATGTTTTGCATTTTAAATAGCAAACCACTACACAGAGAGACAGACTAGTGTTAACATTTCTACCTCTGTTTTTGTGATGAGCTGTCAATGTCCGAAAGAGTGACATCTCTGCAGTAGCAATAGTTGTTCCGTTTAGTTCTGTACACATGAGACAGGTTTTTATCTACAATACTATGCAAAGGTCTTTGGCACGTTTCTTCACAAAAACATTTCAGTGGACATTTTTCTGATTTTTGCAACCAAAATGTCTGCAATTGCTGCAACTTTTAAAAAAAAATTGGTGGCAATATTTGTAGCTTTTTTTGTGTTGTTTTGTTCAGCCGTTGCCTCGTCTTCTCTCTGTCTCCCTCACAAACCGGCTTCACATCAGCACATCTTCGCCTGCACTACAAAAGAGCTGTTGCATGCTGTGATACGAGACTTTCGCTCGGGTTTCGGGCCAGTTGACAGAACTGTCAGTTGCCTAGTCGGGTCACTGGTACATCGTCACAAAACTATCATCTGCACATCTTTTTATGTCTTTTTAAACCATTCGGTAGTCGAGGGCTCCACAACGGTTTTCTGCGCGCTCACAATCACATCCAAAGCGAGCGCACATAAAGCCGCCTCACAAACCTCACGAGTACCACATTGAGTTCGTTTTTTGCAGCTTATTGCCCTTAAGCAGCCAAATACTCAAACAAAAAAAAAAGTCAAAATGCCCATCTTGGCTAGTATCCTCATAAACACAGTCAGTTTTGTCTGAATGTGAGCAGTTGTTGAGAAAGAAAACCATTGTGTATCAGTATATTAGATGAATGCAGTCAGTCTTAAAGGGACAGCAGCCTAATAAAGCTGTGCCGTCTGTCATTAATGTTAATCAAACAACAAAAGACAAAAAAAATACTGCTCTTGACTAAAAATGTTAAGGATTTATCTGTTTTTAATTTACAGTTTATTCAATTTCTGTATATTTCCGTACCTGAGAATACTATATGGTTTAGTTTGATTTTAGAGTTTAGTTGATTATATTGGTTAAATAAATTACAATATTCATTGATGTGATGATATGTTCTCTGCGCGGAGTAACGTCTGGCACAGTCGCAGCTTGTACTTTATTAAAACAAATAGAAAGCAAATCTACTGTTGAAATCAGGCATGATTAGGACTAGCAAATATTCACCTTAATAAACATTAAATCCAGTAATATGTATAGTAGTTTAAAAGTATCATTACACCTCTGAAAACGTTCATTTTGCTCAACAAGTAAAAATAAACAAGGCGTTGAATCTCTTGTGCAGCCTCTTTCACAGCTCTTGCAAGCGACCAGGTTAAAAAGAAAATAGACAAGTGTAGGTCATGAATGAATGATTTTTCAGATCAATTAAGAAATATTACCTTCTCCTTTGATGGATTTTATGGCTTTTCATAAATGTTTTCTTTTCTTTACTTTTCGAAAAAGGTTTTCGTAAATGTTATTCTACTGAGACTGCGCTTCTGAAGGTTCTTAATGATATTTTAATATCATGTGATTCGGGTGATTTTGCAGTTCTTGTGCTCTTAGACATAACGGCCGCTTTCGATAGAGTCGATCATACTGTTCTCATTGATCGTTTAGAACATTGCGTTGGTTTAAGAAGTGTAGCTTTAGATTGGTTCAAATCGTATTTTATAAATGGGAGTTTTTCAGTCAAGATTGGTGAATTTTTGGCCTATGGGGTTCCCCAGGGTTCTGTTTTGGCTCCTTTGCTCTTTTCTCTCTACATGCTTCCTCTTGGCTCGATTTTTAGAAAACATGATATGTAATTTCACTATTATGTGGATGACACCCAGGTTTATTTGCCTTTCAAACAAAATTCCGTGGGTCTCAAGTCTCTCATGGCATGTTTGACGGATGTGAAGGCTTGGCTTTCACTAAGCTTTTTAATATTCAATGAAAAGAAAACTGGCAAAAAAAAAACATTGAGTCCTCAGATGCATTGTAGAACTTCGGGGATGCTTATTTGCCAAGATATGATATATAAGTTCTACAGTGGGTACGAAAGTATTCAGACCCCCTTAAATTTCACTCTTTGTTATATTGCAGCCCGTTGCTAAATCATTTAAGTTAATTTTTTTTCCGTATTAATGTACACACAGCACCCCATATTGACAGATTTGTTGAATTGTTGACATTTTTGCAGATTTATTAAAAAAGAAAAACTGAAATATCAGATGGTCCTAAGTATTCAGACCCTTTGCTCAGTATTTAGTAGAAGCACCCTTTTGATCTAATACAGCCATGAGTCTTTTTGGGAAAGATGCAACAAGTTTTTCACACCTGGATTTGGGGATCCACTGCCATTCCTCCTTGCAGATCCTCTCAGTTCTGTCAGGTTTTGGATGTTAACTTTGTGGACAGCCTTTTTAGGTCTCTGCCAGTAGATGCTCAATTGGGTTTAAGTCAGGCTCTGGCTGGGCCATTCAAGAACAGTCACAAAGTTGTTGTGAAGCCACTCCTTCGTTATTTTAGCTGTGTGCTTATGTCATTGTCTTGTTGGAAGGTAAACCTTCGTCCAGTCTGAGGTCCTGAGCACTCTGGTGTAGGTTTTCGTCCAGGATATCCCTGTGTTTGGCCGCATTCATCTTTCCCTCGATTGAAACCATTCGTCCTGTCCCTGCAGCTGAAAACAACCCCCCCGCTGATGCTGCACCACCACTGCTCATCACTGTTGGGACTGTATTGGACAGGTGATGATCAGTGCCTGGTTTTCTCCACACATACCGCTTAGAGTTAAGGCCAAAAAGTTCTGTCTTGGTTTCATCAGACCAGAGAATCTTATTTCTTGGAGTCCTTCAGGTGTTTTTTTATGTGTCTTGCACTGAGGAGAGGCTTTTGTCGGGCCACTCTGCCATAAAGCCCACGACTGGTGGAGGGCTGCAGTGATGGTTGGACTTTCTACAACTTTCTCCCATCTCCGACTGCATCTCTGGAACTCAGCCACAGTGATCTTTGGGTTCTTCTTTTACCTCTCTCACCAAGGCTCTTCTCTCCCGATTGCTCAGTTTGGCTGGACGGCCATTTCTAGGAAGGGTTCTGGTCGTCCCAACGTCTTCCATTTAAGGATGGGGCCACTGTGCTCTTTGTAACCTTAAGTGCCTCGAAATTTTTTTGTAACCTATGGCCAATCTGTGCTATGCCACGATTCTGTCTCTGACTCTTCAGGCAGTTCGCTTTTGACCTCATGATTCTCATTGCTTTGGACATGCCGGTGAGCTGAAGGTCTTATCTAGACCGTTTGTTGGCTTTCCTAATCCTCCAATCAGTATAAGCACCCAGCTTGGACTCAAATAAGTGTAGAACCCCTAGTGAATCGAAGAAATGGACAGCACCTCGTTAAATATATATTGTCACACGCAAAGGGTCTGAACCTTTGACCCTGTGATATTCAGTTTTTGTCATTTTTTAATATAACTGCAAAAATGTCAACAATTCTGTGTTTTTCTGTAAATTTTTGGGTGCTGTGTGTACATTAATGAGGATAAAAAATTAACTTAAATGATTTTAGCAAATGACTGCAATATTCCAAAGAGTGAAAAATTTAAGGGGGTCTGAATACTTTCCGTACCCACTGTATATAAATAAATGGTTTGGCCCCTACTTATTTCTGTGAGTTATTGACTGAGCATCAACCCACTAGATCCCTTCGGTCTTCCAACCAGGATCTATTGTTTACTCCTAAGTCGAGGCTTAAATGTATGGAAGATTATGCTTTCTGTGTTGCTGCCCCCAGGCTTTGGAATGCCTTGCCACTGTTCATTAGACAAGTTTATTTTTTAGTATTTTTAAGTCCAGGCTAAAGACTTTTTTTTCTTTACGGCGTATGGCTGATGTGATATTTGTATGATTTAAAACATTTTCTGTTTGCTTATTAGTGTGTTTTTGTGTTTTTTTGTTTTGATGACTTTCTGGAAAGCACATTGGTCAATGGAAGTTGTAATTAATTGTGTTAAATAAATAAACTGTCTTTGTCAAAAATGTCACATCGTAGTCTTTTGCCAGTGTAGTCAGGCTTTAAAGTATTTTACATGCAAAGTAATTTGATACAGATTTATGCCATTACAAGCAGCTTTGATTCAGTTAATTATCAAATTAAAGCAGTAACAAATAAAATTAATCAATTCACACACATTGTATTTGTGAAATTTTTTTTTTTCGATTTATGGCATCAAGCATTCTGAAGATGCTCTTTGTATGTTTTGCAAAATGCAGTAGATAAACTTCTTTAAGCAGCTTGTACCTTCTACAGTTTTACAGTAGCTTCTACATTCTCCATTGGTATTCAGCTACACTGAATATGACGTACCCCAAGTAATTTCTTAATCGCATCATTGAATTATTTGTAAAATGATATACTATAGTTCTTTTTAAATATGTGAAAGACATTCATCACCTTCTTCTGTCCGTGACTTCCCAGACTCCGATACAAGGGTTACTTTGGGGGAGTTTCGGCCATGACGAAGGAGCAGTTCCACAAGGTCAATGGCTTCCCAAACTCCTACTGGGGCTGGGGTGGAGAGGACGATGACCTGAGAATAAGGTGAGAGAAACTCAGGACGATGTGGCTTAGGATGTGCACAGGCACTTATAGGTGATTTCACAAAATGGCTAAGCAAATCATGTTTTTTGTCTGTTTTTTAACCTTTAAAACATCAAAAAAAAAGATGTAGAAATGCAAAGCCGATTTATTCTTCGCATAAAGGGGAATGTGTGTTTAAAGGAGACATATCATGCCCCTTTTTACAATATGTAGTATAAGTCTCTGGTGTCCCCAAAATGTGTCTGTGAAGTTTCAGCTCAAAATACCCCACAGAATAGAGCTGCGCCATTACAGCTGGGACCTGCTATAAAACATCTGTTTTGGTTCTGATTATCATGTTTATCGTGCTGAAATCATGCCTTTTAAACCATAAAACTTTTAAACTTCTGATATACGGTTTTCTGAGCGCACACGGACAGAAAGCGGCTGTCACAGCATGAGAGTACTAAACTAAGCTCTCATTCACACACAAGTTTACGTTAAAAACACACATGAGTTACAAAAACAGTGGGTTATGTCTGTGAAGGTAAACAGCTGAGAAATAAATTGCATGTTTATTTTAGATCAGCAGCAATATACAGTAAATAAATCAATCAATCACTGCTCTGTCGTCTCCTCTGAGGCTGGGACTCTAAACAGTGTTCTGTGCTCGTCAGCACAGTTAGCATGCTTTGCTCAAACTTTCTCCATGGCATTAGAGCTGGTTGTCACTTGCGAAAACACAATGACGGCGCTGTGGGTGTAATACATTTACAGATTAAGGGTCGGTGATATTATAATGAGATCCCTTTGCCACGTCACCAAGGGAGCGAAATCAGACGCGCTCGTTTTTTCAGACGCTTGCAGAAAAAGGCTTCCCAAAACAAAGTTACAGGGTTAATCGTTTTCACGTTTCCTTGGTTGGTAGATGCACCGGGGACCTGATTATAGCGCTTAACACCTGGAAAAGTCAGATTTTCATGATATGTCACCTTTAAGTGAAGGGGAATTTCAGTTTCTGCATGTGGTACCATCCATGTCTGAACATTGCTTTTTCTTCTCATTGTTAAGGATTGTAACAGAACCGTCTTTTTCAGGGTGACGCTGCAGAAAATGTCAATAATCCGTCCATCCCTGGAAGTGGCGCGCTACACCATGGTCTTTCACAATCGGGACAGCGGCAATCAAATCAATGAAGAAAGGTCAGTTAAAGTGTGAACGAGTATTAGAGTGCTATTCTGGTCTTCCAAGAGATCATAACTAACGTGAGGAACAATTTCTGACAGCATGCATTGTTAAATTACATCTAATGAGCTTTCATAGTAATATCATCATGCTAATATATTAATGAAGAGTTCTGATGCAAAAGCCTCTTAAGTGCCATCTGAAATTATTTGACATTGTGGGGTCACTCAGTCACTGTATCAATGATAACTAAATTATTTACATAGGTTACCTAGATTTTATACCTAAAGTTATAATTTCTCATAAAGGTTTAGGAGTAAGCTTACCTTACTTCATTTTCATATTTTTTAACTTTACAATGTGGTGTTGTTTTTCCACCAGATACTCATCACTTCCTAGAAGAATTCCTAAGTGTAAAGAAGTAATATTACAAAAGAAGCAGAAAGGGGATATTTCAGACATAGGGAAATCCTTTACATTGAAACACTAGAGTCATGTTATTATCATATTGGCTGTTTATTAGTACATATAAAGCACATATTAATGTCTTATTCTGCAGGACCATATTTTAGATCCCTTAATCCACCCCATACTTAAACTTAACAACTACCTTATTAATTATTAATAAACAGCAAATTAGGAGGCAAAAGTCATAGTTAATAGTTGAATTGATCCTTAAAGGGGCCATGACATGTTTTTTATTTTTTTTATTTAATTATGTTCCCCGAGGTGTAATTATAATATTACTAAAGTTTTTGGGACGAGAAATATTCAAATTTGAGTGATTTGTGACCCACCTGCCCTCCTTAGTACAAAAAGAGCATTTATTGAGACTAAGGTGAAAAAAACATTTATCTGCTTGGACAACATGACATCACATGGTTGAATAAATCTAGATCCACAGTGACCGATCAGACTACTTCTCCACCATCGCTGCTTTGACAGCTGGTATGTGGGTGATGACTGAGATTGTGAAATCTCTTTCATTATCGTCTGAATGTTAGGAAATAGTGGCTGAAAGTTATGTGTCTAGCTCAATCAGTAGAGCATTGTTTGTTCAGCGTGTGGATTATTTTCTAAACCAGTCATTGTGCATGATTGGACCCGACAGTAATGTCACAACACTTAAGCAAGTTGTGACACTACTGCTCCTATGCCACCAGATTGAGTTAAAAGCATCAGAAGCTCCCACAAATGCACGCTGCAATTCACCACTGCACGTATCATAAATGAACATATTATGCATGGTTTTATAAGCTCACCATACATTACACAAATACACAAATGCTTATCCATGAGTTACTACATTTTGCAGACAGAATTGCAGAACTCACCCAAAACATTTAATCCATGCTTCAAAACCTACTGTAGTTATTGTGAGAATCAACTCATCAGTTTTGATCAACAAGCCATGTGCATTTAGTTGGTGTGCAAATTGTAGACAATTGTACGTACTCTTTTCCATGCAATCTGTTTAAATTAATAAGAAACTGATTGCTCAGACATCTGAAATTACTGTTTTGAGAAAAAAACTAATTTGAGAATTGAGCCAAAGCTATTGAGAAAAACTGTATTGAACAGAAATAAATGCACAGCCGTTTGCATTTGTACTCTGCATCAAAAATATGCATAAAAAAAATCACGTTTGTGTCAGAGCCTCAGTGGTGTGTAGTTGAGAAATTGTTATGCAAAAAATAAAAAATAATAAACACTCACGTCTCTCACGTACTGTACGTGTCTGTCACAGGAAATCAACACATGCTGTCATGAATAATTAAGAGAAGTGTGTTCTTATAGAATGAGTACATGAAGCCTTATGAATAATTAGGAGAAACAGAGGAGTCATCGGTGTGAGAAAACGCTGCGTTCTGTGACATTGACGCAATGAAGATTTTAAATCGGGACGCTCAAATTTAATCCGTTTAAAATTGACAGATACTAACATATTCTATAAATGTTCAACACAAGCACCTGTCCAAAAATGTAGTTTAGTGTTTCAGGGGTTAATTTTCTTCTAGTTTGTCATCATCCATACTTTTTTTTTTTTTAAGTTTCTCATGTGCAATGTGTATAAGTATAAATGCAAAGATGTTACTCAGTCATAACAGTGGGCATAATTGTTTCATAATTATAAGTGGAGATATTGTAGAATGCACGACTCCTTAAAAACTCAAGAGTATGATCATGCTATACTTAAAATGTAAATGATTCCAGGAGAGATGCGTATTTTCAGTGTGGTATTTAATGCTTTGCTTTCGACACAGGATGCATCTGTTACGCCGCACTCATCAGGTGTGGAAAACTGATGGCTTGAACTCCTGTTCCTACAAGATTCTGTCTGTCCACAGAGCACCACTCTTCATCAACATCACCACGGACATTGGCCAGCCGGAGAGTGCTCTTTGAGTTTTTGGATACTGAAATTCAAGAGACCGTTTGCATTCACCAGTGCCTGTCAGATCTAGTGCTAAGTGTTGTTGTTCACACCAGCTTGCACTGTGGATCTCTTCAACTTTACTCTTTATGGCCCTGAGAGATGAAACGGCCTGACTTCTGATCAAACACTACTTTTTAAGTATTACAGTAATCACGTAGAATTTAATTAGTCTGGTCAGGTGAACCTTTCTGGGTTGAATTTCCATTCATTACCTCTAGTTATGAAGTTATAGGTTCATATAATGGGACTTGTGCTCATTTAGGTCATTACAAAATATGGCACAGCATCTGGGAGTAATAGAAATCAAAGAAGCTGGACCTGACTAATCAATAGTATTTAGACTTAAATATTGATATTGACGTGAATGTATATGGGCAGAGGTGTGCCTAAGTCTTTATAATAAGTCTGCATGTTCTACAGTGATGATGATTTCAGCTGAACGTGCTTATAATGTCTGTCTGGTGGAAAATTATAGATATTGTAGTGGGTGTTTGGGTCCAATGATATGGTTTAATCAGTTCAGTTTCGTTTCAGTGAAATGTAGCTGTAGATGGGTTAATTATTTTACATGTAGGTCATTGTTCAGACACAATGACTGTTCAACTCATAAAACTGTGTGGTGTTACTGTGTCTCACTGAATTTATGATCAAAGGAAATTAGACTTGTTTACTTAGGATAATATCATCTTCTGGGCGAAATCTTCTCTGTTTTGAAAGATCACATGCTGTCACGATCAGAATTTGTTAGAAATTAAAATGATCCATAAAACTTTTTTTAGTGCAATTCTTTGTACAGTTCATGCAAGACGGAAGCTTTTCAGAAACTGAGTTTGACAAGTTGCATTTCAACACATGGCCGTCTCATCAAACCTGCTAATTGTTGAGTATGGGGACAGAACTATAAGTTTGGCTTTTTAAAAAAACAATTACACTGTAAAAACTATAAAAAGTGCATGAGGATCTGTTAAGTAACATCATGTTGTCTATGGGCCTTATTGGCTTGATTTGTTTTTTTATTCTAGAAAACCTGGTATCATAAGTAAAAAGCAAAACTTTACATTCTGTGGCACACATTTAAAATGATTTGGGTGTTGTAACAGTATTAATTGTATACCGTGCAGAAATCATGGGCCAAAGGTTTGTGAATATTAATGAGAACTTTCCACAAATAGGGTACAAATTAGTATCCCATTACTTTTTGTAAAGGAATCAAATTCGTTCTATGCAATAGGAACTATTCAATTAAAAACTGTTATCTAACATAAAATGACCACACGAGAAGCATTTACTTTTGAAACACTGAATATCTCTACTCCAGCCAGCTCTCTAAATATTGCGATTTAAAAAAAAAAAAAGATAGATAGAAAGAGAACAAGTATAAGAGAGTCGTTTTGACATCTTGAGGTTTCTTTGAAGGTGAAGCACTCCGTTTCGATGAATCTTTGTTGAAAAAGGTCTGGTTCTGTACCCTGTTCATGGAGCCGATGCAGTGTTGAACCTGTGTGTGTCAGCTATTGATAAAAGTACTGCAATAAAGAATGACGTTAAACATACACAGTAGCTTTTTCTTTTTGTCAAATGTGTTGTATACAGGTTTATGGCGGTAATATATGATCTAAGCATACTAGTCACTACAGGCACAATATTTATGGATGGACATAATTTAGATAATTGATATTAACTTTATTATTAAAGTATCTCAAGGTAATGGGAGCAAAAGCTGTTCGGATCACACAGAAGAGCTACTGTAGCTGAAACTAAAAAACAATGCTGGCCGTGACAGAAACACAGTTTGCTGTGTATAGAGTCACTGCAGACCCTGTTCACTGCTGAGAGTGCCTACAGCGGGCACGAGAAAGGTTATCATTTGCACGTGTTTTTTAAGATTTTTAAGCTTATAAAGTGTCTGAAACTAATTTACCAGCTGCTGTCAGTGTGCTTCATTTAAAAAAAGAGAGCGTAAAGTACTATAAAGTTCTAATAAACAGCCAAAATGCATGCTATTAAACAACTAGTTAACAATGAGAATTGGTTCTTAAAATAAAGTGTTACCAAGTACTTGGCATAGAATAATTAGACTCGGAGTAAAGCCCATCTAGAAAAATTATATGGTAGATACTGGGAGCTAATGAAAAATAAGTTGAGATGTATAACTATAAAAATGATAAGGAAATTGCATGTTGTATATACTACAAGAGAGGCCTTTGTGAGGAATGATAATGAAAGAAGGAAATGGCTGGAGGGAAGAATACTATATACTTCCATAAAGTATTTATCTTGTATATAATATGATCTCTGTCTGCTTGATGTGACTATATATTTGTGTTCATGTTATCAACTTTATGTAAAGCATCATTGGGTTCTTGGAAGCTAATATAAATAAAACATTATTATTATTATAAATTAGAAAAAAGATATGAATGTAGTTCTGTTGTCAAACTTAAAATAGATGGGGAAATCAATGAAAATATTAAAGAATTTTATTTTATGTATACATTTTATGCACTCTCAGAAAAAAAGGTACAAATGTTGTCACTGGGGGCGGAATCTTTTCAAAAGGTACACTTTTGTCGCTTTCCGGTACTAATATACCTTTAAGGTACCAATATGGACTCTTTAGGTACAACGGTGTGCCTTTTGAAAAGGTACCGCCCCAGTGACAGCTTTTGTACCTTTTCTAAGAGTGTGGGAACCTGTATACCAGTCACACACCTGCCCTCTTACAGAAACTGCTAGCTTTATCAAATCAGTTAAAGAACATTCTAAATTCCAAAACTTATGTAATAGCTTTAAATGGGATTACATTTTGCTAAATTAAAATAGAACAAATCCCCTGTTAAGGATGAACAGACAAGTGGATTCGGGGGCGCAGCTATGGTTCATGGGCCCCCTGAACAGCATATTGACTCAGGGCCCCTTCTGTAGGAATCACGTTAGGTCCTAACCCCTGAATGGATTCTACAATATTTGGACTGTGGGGGAAACCCATGCAGACACCATACAGAAAGCACCAGAAGAAAGTTTATTTATAAAATACTTTAAGGCATTTGATACAGTTGAACGTGCCAATCAAACCTTTTGTCCAATTTTTAAAAGCATTGAGAAATCAATCAATCAAGATCAGTGTATGATTTCCTAGCCCCGGTTGTTCCTTCCTCAATAACTAAGAGTGTGGACTCCAAGCTCTTTGACTTTATATGAAGGAATTGTTACGTACTGTAGGAAACTTTTTCCTCGTCGAAGCAGAAACCAGGAGACTCTTGGGTATCTTCAGCAGGATTCTTTATTGAGAATGTGCTGTGTGGTGCTGCAGTCATCCAAGTCTGACTAAAGCAGTGATACATTGTAGTTTATATACATTTTAAGGGGGAGGGATACATTCAGTAGAGTTGGAGACCTAACCCATAGCATACAAATGAAGTACAGGCAATCAGCCCGACACCGGCATTTTCCCAGCCTTGATCTCATCAGCATAACAGTGTCATTCAAATGCATAGGTGCTAATCCAATCAGTCTGACAGTCCTAATCCAATCAGCATAACTACTCAAAAACTGGGGCAGAGGCACCAAGAGCCATTACAAACAAAAAGTGACTTTCTCAGTAATTTGGTTAATTAATAAGAGAAACCGAAACAGACAGGAACCTCTTGCTACACTTCGTTTAAGATAATCATTTGTCTGATGTAAATTACCTTAAATGCTAAATACAATGTAATTCACCTTAGTTTTTCATGTGATGCTATGTCAGAACAAAGGATCAGCATATTTTAAAGGATCAGCATATTTTAAACAGATTCTTAAATTTGTAATCCTACAGTACTGATCTGAGACTTGAATGGTTGGCGATTCAAACCCAGCTTTTACTGGAACAATTCAGTAATCCAACATACAGGCAACAGGTCAAAACGCAGGCAAGCAACAAGGCAGGAAAATCAGGCAAATGGGTGATCCAAGAGACATAAAACCAGAGCGAATGCTCAGAATTGCAGAGTAACAAATGGCGAGACTACAAGGAAAGAGGGGGGGGGGGGCTTGACAGAGTCCAACCCAGGGGTATATAGGCATAGTTAACGACACAGGTGAAACAATCAGCATGATGAGTCCGGCATGTTTTCTGGGAATGCAGTCCAAGACTGAGTGAGAGAGGTATGGGATGGAGTGCCCTCTGCTGGCCATCAAGGGCACTCCAGCTGCTGATCGTGACAGGAACAAACATTATTTGAAAACAGATATAAAAATGAGGCCTAAATTTTTTAGAATGCAAAACATGCAATATTTTTTTAAAGATAAAACAGATACATTATCTAAATAATATATATATTATATAATTTATATATACTAGCATCATGCTCGTAACATTCTAATCCTGTAGAAACACAATGCTAGTAACTTGCTAAACATATTAACAAAATGTTAACACCATGTTAGTAACATGCTAATCATGCTAACAACATGTTCGTACCATGCTAATCATGTTAGAAACATGCTAGTAACTTGTTAATCGTGCTAACAAAATGCTAATACCATGCTAGTAACATGCTACTCATGCTAGAATCATGCTAGCAACATGCTACTAACTTGCTAATCATGCTAGCAACATGCCAACCATTTTAGAAACATGCTAGCAACATGCTCAGTCCCCATGCTAGAAAAGCCCTAGTCAGCCCCCCAGGTACCCTAGCAATAAAGTGGGAAAAAAAGTGACGTGACATGTGGCCAAGTATGGTGACCCATACTTGGAATTAGTGCTCTGCATTTAACCCATCCAAAGTGCACACACACACCCGGAGCAGTGGGCAGCCATTTTTCTGCTGCGGCGCCCGGGGAGCAGTTGGGGGTTCGGTGCCTTGCTCAAGAGCTTCAAAAGGTATTCAAAAGGTATATGTTTTATACCTATATCTGTTTTTTCTGATAGACTGTATTGCCTTGAAAACATTCAATCTTTAATCTTTAAAATGATTTTAACTTTCAAACTACTTCAAACTGAAAACTTTCAGACTGCAAGCTTTTTTCAAACTTTCTAGGCTTTTTCAAGCCAGCTTAAAGTTTGTCTGCAAACTCTTCAATCAAGTTGGAATTGAACTTCGGCAAAAGAGCATACTGTAACAGTGATAGTCTGCTCCCATGAAGCTCTCCAGTCTCTCGAGACTCTTATTTAAGGATGTGTTATTAAATCCCCATGGAGAAAATGAATGGGAAAACACTTATGGAACCAAGGCCACTGAAAAAGTGGGCAGTTTTGCGCTCTATTACGTCATGGACTGAGATTGTCTGACAGGCATCCGGCTGAATTCACCCTTTGTTGGCTTCTGTCACATGATGCAGGATTCCCGATAGAAAGAAGAACAACCTTTGGCACATGGTGACTAGACACAAAACAGTATCTGTTCTGTAATCGCTTTAATCAGCGATCTGACTTTTTTATGTCTTATTTGAAAGGACCCTCTTTTTTTTGTCTGTTGATACTAATCATTCTGTGCCTGCTTTAGAAAAAGCTATTAGAAGAAATGTTGAATACTGATGAAAGCTTTGTATTAGCATGAGAATTGACTTTATAATGTTACAAAAAAATCAATTTCGGATAAATGCTGTTCTTTTCAACTTTCTATTCATCATAGAATCCTGAAAAATAAAATGTATCACGGTTTCCACAAATAATATCATGCAGCACGACTGTGTTCAACATTGATAATAATCAGAAATGCTTGAGTTGCAAATCAGCATATTATACTGATTTCTGAAAGATCGTGTGACACTGAAGACTGCAGTAATGATGCTGAATAAATGACATTTTATTTTATTTTATTCAGCTTTTTATGTTAAAATAAAAAAGAAAACAGTTATTTAAAACTGTAATAATATTTCACAAAAATTAAAATTTTTACTGCATTTTTGTTTAAATAAATGCAGCCCTCATGAGCATATGAGACGTCTTTTAATTAATGTATTTATTTTTTAACAAGTTTACTCAACAAAACTGTTCAGAAGGCAAGCTTATCTTCCATCACTTCTCTGTATGGATAACATTTTCATCTGAAGCAGAACTGTGTACAGATATGTTGTTACTGTCTACAGCGAGACACACATTCATTCAAAGTGGAGTTAACCAAATGCTTATCTTATGCAATGAAAAATAAATATATTGGAGTTTAAGTTTTGAAAAGGTTTGAATCTACCCTAATGCTGTGGACCGTAAAGGTTTAGCAACAACCTTTATAAATGGAATACTTAAAAATATAATAAACCTGAATTTTGCACAAATGTCACCAAGAATGCACCTTTTGGACGTGTTTTAACATGCTAAAAGACAGATGCTCCCTTACTTGGTGGCTCTTTTGTGTTGATTATGTCAAGGTTACCACTTATGTTTCCATGGCCATGTTTGTCAGCATATACTGTCCTCGATCCTTCATACTTCCTTCCTCTCGGATCACAGCAAAATGACTCCTTGCTAGCTGTCGTTTTTTTTTTTTTTTTTTTACCTGATGTGTGCTTTTCGGAGCAGCTAAGATTTTATGTAATCTAAAAAAAAAATTTTTTTATTTAATTATTTCACAAATATATATTTTTCTCTGTTTTCTTCAATGATCTCATATTTCATCTCGAGTATGTGCACGTACAATAACTTTTGAAAAAACCTTGTGACAAAACTGGCAAAAAATGTTGTCCCTAAAGGGCATCATGCCGAAAACAAACTATGTGAAAACAGATATTAAACATTATATATAAAGCATTTTCATAGAATACATATTGAAATGTTCTGATGGCTTATACATTTTAAGGCTGAAAGTCTGGGACAAGTGTAAAGCAACAACATCTATAGGTAAAAGGCATTTGAAAAACTAAAACTAAAAATGAATGATTAACAGATTAAGGTGGTAAAAAGAAACCTTCATGACTATTTTAATGTGCCATTCATTTATGAAAAAAAATAGAATCTGTTCGTTTGAATAAAAAGCAGCCCCTGGGACATAAAAGTGCCTGCAGTTGAAGAAACACTGAAACTGGCTAACAAGCCGTGGTTAACGGGAACCTTGTGTCTTCCCCCCTGTTCTCCAGTTTTTTCCACGTCCTCTCTGTCTGTCTCTTTCTGCCTTTCTCTCTCTCCTTCTCTCGGTCTGTTTTTGTTTTCCAAACAAGGTTCCCTTTGCAGGAAATTGTGTATTCTGTAAGCATTCAGGAAGGCAGAGAGCAGGTTTCCTGTTGGAGCCATGGTCACAAAAAAGAAAAAGAGGAGGGAGGAAGAGAGAAAGCGGGGTTGGGGGGGGGGGGGGTTTGTTGGGTGAAAAGGGGTTCAGTTAATAATTGGTCTGAACGGTGGAAGAAAAAGCAGGCAGCTATGTCTCTCCCCTCCCCTTCGCAAAAAAAAGTTCTGACATTTCAAGCCTCCACTCAACACCAGAACGATGACCTCCTGAACAACGTGGAACGAAAAGCATAGATAGATAGATAGATAGATAGATAGATAGATAGATCAGATAGATAGATAGATAGATAGATAGATAGATAGATAGATAGATAGATAGAAGCTAGATAAAAGATAGAAGACGAGACTCTCACCTCAGGGTCTGTGCGAGGGCATGAGGGAGGAGATAGCCTGATGATGAAGTGACTTTGGGTGTGTACCGCGCTCCTGCATTCTTCACCCACACCAGCTCTTTGGTGGCTCGGTCAAGATGTGAGCGGATGATTTCTTTTGTTTAACGCCGTGGACGTCCTGGGGGTTTTCGTTTTGTACTTTTGACACATTTCCCCCTTCCCATCCCATGCGCTGTGGGGGCCAATGGTTGATTTGAAGGTGTATTTACTCTGATCTGGATTAGCTACTGAAGCCTGATGAAGAATAAGGCTGCCAAGCTGAAGTCCAAAAGGAAAGGAACTGAAAATGCATTCGGCTGTGACTTGACCGAACATCTGCAGAATTCAGGACGAGACGGTAAATTCCTCTTTTCCATACTCACTCCTCCTCTTGCCATTCATATAACGGCCGCCGAGCCTTTCAAAGCCCCAGCCGTCATAATAAATGTGCTTTATTACGAGCAGCAGCCTGGGCCTCTGCGTAAACATTAACTACATGTAATAAACCAACACCCATTTCTCGCTGGGTGATGAGTCTGTGTTTCTGTGCTGTTGAAACAGAAGATACTTCATTCAGAGTCTAGATGCAAACTTTTGAGTGAAACTTGTTGCTTTAACTCTTAGGTGTTGTCTAATAAATCTCCACTTTGGGTGGGTTAATGGGTCTAAAATAAATCTGAATGGAATCTTAGTTTACGACTAAGTTGTGTAGTGCTTTGATTTGCCAAATACACATGCATAAAGTGAAAAATAAAGAGCAAAGGAAATGCTCAGAGGAAGAGGAAGGGAGAAAAGAGGAGGAGAAAAGGGGAGGACTAGATTTTAAAGATATACAGTTCACGTTAAATGCCGACATATCCTGTTTATGAAACATCATCAAAATCATAACTAAAAAGCAACAGTTCCTCTCAAAGTGAGTGCGTGTGTTATTGAGCATATCACAGTTAATGCAATATTTTGATATGCCGCCGTTGGACTTTCTTCATTTGTTTGTTCAAAGTGGTTTTGTCCCCACGAAACAGTCTTTTGTTTTAGATCCTGTCTTCTCACATGTTTTGATCACTGCGACAGGCAGAATGACCATAAATGTGAGCCTGCAGCACAAAAGCATTGGTTGCTTTCGCTGGGTATATTTGACAATAGCCAACCATCTTTGTATGGGTCACAATTATACATTTCTCTTTTATGCCAAAAATCATTAGGATATTAAGTAAAGATCATGTTCCATGAAGATATTTAGTAAATTTCCTACAGTAAAATATATCCCAACTTAACTTTTTGATTATAATAATGCATTGCTTAAGAACGTCATTGAACAACTTTAAAGATGATTTTCTCAATATTTAGATTTTTTTGCACCCTCAGATTCCAGATTTTCATGATGCATAAATCTCAATTTTAAAAAATTGACCCTTATGACTGGTTTTGGGCTCCAAGGTCACAAATGCTCTCAAGATATTTATCCTGAAGAATCTGATTCATTTCCTGTGTTGAAGTAAGATTATATTCTATTATAATATCTCAATATTGTTTTTTTAACTAACAATTATTATTATACAATTCTTTATCATGACAAATAAGTCATCAGGTGAGATATTGATTTTCCTCCATTACTTAAACAACTAATGGAGTTTTTTCCCCAATGCAACAGGCTCCTTTGGTTTTCTCACTGGCAACTTGTATACATTATTTGAGCATAGCATAGATTTATACTTTCTCAGCATCATCCATTAACCCCATTGTGATATTATATAGTGTTTCCAAAACTTGAACTGTAAAGTCAGAATACATTTTGAATTAATTCACCCTCTTGAAAGCCCTGCTTATTCCATTTTTTTTTTTTTTTGCTAGTAAAGAAGCCATGAGTAGACATCAATAACAAACCAAAATGTCCCATATGAGGACTGGCATCCAAAACATATGCTAGTGTTTTCAATAAGATATCCATGTCAGATGTCAGCATCTCCTTACTAAACTAAAGCAGGATTTACCAATAACTGTAAAACACTGGAGCACATCTCTGGCTGCAGGTCATAAAGAGAGCTTTTCTCAGACGTCTTCCTCTCAGAGAACAATCATTCATTCATTCATCCGGTCTCCACTGCGTCTCAGGCAGAACTGCTGAATAGTAAATGATCTGGGTTTTCCCTAAATCCCCCATTTTTCTTTCTTTAATGCTTCTTTTTAGCTTTCTTTAATATTCTTTTTAAAAATGTCATGCTTTTGCTTAGGATGTGCTGTATTGTGTGTACTGTGTGTGAGGATTTTACTCCAAGCTGATCTCTCTGCAGTTATAGTGTATCGATAAAGAAATTCACTTTATGAAAGTTCTTTTATATGCAGATCTGCGATACATATTTAGGTGAACGCTTCCGTTTTTAGATACGTGTAGATTAAGTAAGACTCTGGATGGTTTATTGGTTCAGCTAATGTTTTGGTTACACTTTATTGTACAGTACATGTACTTCCACAAGAAAGTACTGGGTAGTTGAAGTTAACTATGGGTTAAGGTTAGTTTAGGGGTAGGTTCAGGGTTAGTACCTAGCTATTACCCAGTT